>JAQNCB010000001.1:54197748-54208883 GCA_030068295.1 Euristhmus nudiceps
CAATGGTTCTTTTACATGCCTCACACCATAGACAGTGAGAGACATGGCCTGCATTTGGTAACCCAGTTAGCTGCCCTGAATAAATTGCATTTTATTTAATTATACACATGTACATATACATTTTATAGACTTACATATACATTTATATGGATTGATATTCTATTTATGATAAATTACAAACAAAAATTGGAGTGTTAAATTTGTTATAGAATTTTATTAAAATTTATTGAAAGTTTTTTTTTATATATATATATATATATATATATATATATATATTAAAAATATCACCTTAAAATATTAAAAGCATTTTCTTTTTTTTTTTATTGTCATTGCATTTTGACAGCACACTGTACCTGGCTTTATTCCCCCAGCAGGTCATCTCAAAACCAGTTCATGGTTGTTTACACAGGAGGCCTTTCATGACGCACATGTACTCAACTTTGTTGACTCGCACTATAATGATCAGCGATTCCAGCACAGCCATCACTCGGCACATGATTCATGCTGTGCTAATACTCACAACCAACACCGCATATATTCCCACCTTTTCCTCTTTTCACCCTCCGCTCCGAACAGACAGCCGGAGAATTGGCATTTTGAGTTTCAGCTCCAGCAAAGAATTCATATTGTTGCTATTATTTATGCTATGTATGTGTTAAATTTATTTTAATAAATGAAATGTAATACTTGAGGGTTGAGGGTGAGCTAATGTATTAGAAGAAATGTATCACACAAATAAATTTTATTGACTTATAACCTCCAATGAATTGTTAACTGTTCGCTAATGATTTTTTTGTTTGCTTGTTTTTGTTTCCAGCTGGCCACTTGCCACACTTGTAATAAGACATCCAGGCAAATTGGGATGAACAGGAATTTTCTGTGGACCTTACCAAAGAACACCCCAGTGAGCATGTCAAAATCCAGGACGCCTCAATCTGCTAAAAACGTGACACCCAAATTCAATGTCCTTGACAAAACACCAAGCAGAACACCAGTGTAAGTGACTTCACAAAGCATTTTTATTGCAAAAAAAAAGAATGAATGTGTCCTCCACTGATGTCACAGCATTCCATGCACATGAGCCAAGGGAGTGAAATTGGCTGTCCTCACTTGGTGGGACAGGCATATACTCTCTCTGCTGCCAATCACAGTGACACTAATCAATCACGGGCATCTGTAAGGTTGTGTGTGTTGATGATGGTAGATTCTTACACTACCCCATGATGTAGCACAAGCAATAGTTTGAAAGCTGACTATTTCCCATTACTTTGAGGAAGCAAGTGTTAACCTTCACACTCCCAAGTTGGTAGCCATCATATGACGGGGGAAGAGATGGATGGTGGTGGAAACTGGCAGATGACGGAATAGGGAAAATTAGAGCATAAATGGATAATGTGATCCAAATCAGGATTTCAGTATGGAGATGGGCAGCACGGTGGTGCAGTGGTTAGCATAGCCACCTCATGGCATGAAGCTCTTGGGTTTGATTCCCAGGCTTGGGTGTTCCTGTGTGGAGCTTGCATGGGTCTCCTCTAGGTACTCTGGTTTTCTCCCCGGTACAAAGACATGTGAATTATGGTAATTGGCTGTCCAAAATTGACCTTAGGTATGATTCGTAAACAGTTGTATGCTTGTTTCCCTGCAATGGTCTGCCGAGCTGTTCAGGGTGTATCCTGCCTTCACTCCGTGTCTGCCAGGTAGGCTCTGGCTTCCCTGCAACTGACTAGTGAGGGAAAATATACCGGTATATAGACATACAAAAGATTTTGAATAAAGTGCATAAGATTGTGTCCCTATGTATTCAAGGTGGATAAAATGGAGATGTGTTTCTGTTTTAAAATGTTTTTCAAAGTCCAAATGAAAGGCTTTAAAAGCTGGATAGAAAATATGAAAGAAGCCTGAAATATCTGTAAGTAGGCACTTGGAAAAAACCCCGTTTCACCTGTCTCGCCACCCCACTGCGATGGCGTCATCAAAATTTCACTGGTAGATTCGGATCGGTGCCTAAAAACATGGCTCGCACTACATTATTTTGACTGACAGAGCAACAATGTTGAATTTATAATGCATTAAGAATGTCCCGGTTATTTACCTGGTGAAAATCTGTCAAATTTTGACTATTTTCCAAAGACTTTAAATTGAGTCGAGATTTAACATCAAATTTCAGTTAGTGTGACAACCCAGATATACAAATAACTGGTGCAGGCGTGTTGTTTATGTACTAAAAGTAGGATATTACGAATTTTGAAGCGGATCCGAGGTCCTGCAGGTTCCGTACTAGGAGCCGCCATGACAGTGATCTGGTCCTGGATTAAAATTCATGAAAATACCATCAACTACTTCCAGTTGAAATGACTGTTTAAACATGAAACCAAGTCAAAATTATGTCAAAATATGTTCAGTAAAGATGTTATAAAGGTATATCATTGTCAATAATTCCATATTTTTGATGATGTAAACTTGCCATTGCAGCCTATTATCTGTAAATATTGTACAAGCAGTTTGCAATGCATTTACATTAGAATAAAGGGCTAATTTAACATGACCTAATATCGTCTATATCTTGGTTATTCCTTCACTGATTTAGATGAATGAGGTATCAAATTGGATTGTTTCCCTTGTTCTGCCACAATAGATTAAGAAAAAGTACATCTGAAATGATTTTTAAAAATGTCCAACTGCCTACTGTGAGGGCATACGGTACATTATTCGATATGTGATGTGTTAGAGAACAGTAATATAACCATCATAAATGAAGATGCAAATATTGGAACTGGTATCCAGATTTTTTTTAGTCATGACGTCTTACTATGCATAACTGACATAACTGTTTTTCTGAAGAATAGAAAAGAAGGAATGTTTAGGAATGCAGATATTTTAAATAACTTTCTGGTATGAATATGTTTTTAGGATATTCATGTTTGTTTCTCCGTAATGTCAGCGACACTCAGATATCCTGAAACATGAGATGAATATTAACACAAGATTAAAGTGCCTTAGAGAATTTGAAAAGATGTCTAAATTTGCAGAGTAGAGTCTCCAACCACGTACCGTAACCGCATTTTTAAAATTCTTCTCCACAGGGCTCGATCATCTGAATACACCAGCTCATCGAAATCAGGCAGTGGGAAAAAATCTGCTTTCTCTCGTCTTAAGAACCTTCTTATGAATGAGAGCAGCCAGAAGAGTAAGAGGGGGGGTCTGAAAGACTTCCTCACCTCTCTTTAAGAATCCTGTGCACCACAGAAACAAGAAACGCCACAACAACAGGGTCTAGCATCCTTTAGTTTAGAGCCACAAGCTTCAGGGGAAGTGCAGAAAGCAGATGTGTGGTTGGGTTCACTTCAGTGTGCACTATATTTGACCCCTTGTGGATGACTCGCTAAAGCCCGGAGTAGAAACACCTTTTGCCGTCTGCGGCTTATATCCCTGTATCAGTCAGATCAAGGACGAATGGGAAACTGACTGCCTTTACAAGTGTTCCTAGAGCAGCTTTGGATTGATTGCCTGTAAATGCTATGTCAACATGAAATATAAGTGTTATTCATTCTTTTTACTGGCGTCATAACGGTGGGTATGCTTCACTAGCCTCACATTATTTACATTAGCAACCCTTACATGGTTCACATCTTGCACATTTGTTTACTTCAGAATGTAAACTTAAAAATGTTGCCTTCCCTAAGGTCTTGGAGGATTGTATGAATAAAAGACACTGGGGAAAGAGAAAGTGCTGCTCGTGTCATGTTATTGAAGTGAGATCAATTATAAATGTATACTGTATATGGAGATGTATTTTGGAGTTTACACACAATCTTTGGAAGTAAATCACAGCCATTTTTTTGTATCTTGTGTTCTTTTGTAACGCAGCTGTTTTTGTACATTTACCTTTTACCCAGTGGTCAGATGTAATTAGTATTTAAGGGCTGTTATTGGTTTACCAAATGTTTACATTTAATGGACTGTTTTGCCCTAAAACTCTATTGCAAAGACCAAATATATGTTGCTGTTGCCACATTAAAATACAGGGTCACCTGAATGCAGCTTATATGCAAACTTCACATATTTTCAATAAATCTATTTAAAAAAAGACTACCGTACTTGTGTGTTCTGTACTGTACCATTACTGTACTCGGTACCATTTTATGCTGCGATAGGGCTCAAAAATGACAATTTGGAGCACATTTAAACATACACATTAAAAAGTTTTTAATTTTTTGACATTTTAACCCCAACACTGAGCATTGTGTGTGCACAAAGAAAGCCGTCCTTTCTCGATGGTGTTGATGACTCATTCACTCACTCTTCTGGTCACATGGTTTTATTGATTCGTTATTTTAATTTCATTTTTCTTATTTTCTTGTCCCACAAAGGTCAAAAGCTTCTTAGCTCTACATTTTACCCATCAATAGTGAGCACACGCTTTCGGTCTCAAACTCGCTTCTCTAACCATCAGGCCATGGCTGCTGCAGCATGTTCTTGAGGGGTCCCAACAATATAATACCCCCATATTTCCCACAATTATTATGTTAGCCTGCAGGCAACTGTTGTTACTCTGTACACTTATTATTACAGTTTCAACACTGACAATAATGCAGCTCAAACTATTCGGAGAGACCCCGCAAGTTGTATATCACAACGTGCAGCTTGAATGGAAATGGTGTGGAGTGACTTTTGACTGTGATTTCTTCACAGATTCCAATCCCTCTCTGTACCATTATTTCCTAAATACCACAAGACATCCTATACTCTCCCAGTTGTCAATTATTCGTTCATTCATCCATTTTCTGAACCGCTATCCTAATTAGGGTCGCGGAGAGGCTGGCGCCCATCTCAGCCGACTCTGGGCGAGGGCGGCGTATACCCTGGACAGCTCGCCAGGCCATCACAGGGCATCTCCCTGTTGTCATGTTCTGCATTTCTCCCAGTGTACATGCCTATTCTTTAAATAAATCAGAATCTCCCCATTGCAAATTAAATAACATGCGAGTGTTAACTTTTCTTTTTTTATTTCTTTTTCTTTTCTTTTTTTAAATTGTGATAAACAAAACAAAACAGAGTTACACTCCGATCACGCTCCTCAGTAACACAGGGACTCTTATTATGTTACACGGGTCACCCGGAAGTCGAAAAAGAAGCTGTTTTATTGTGTTTCCTATGCTGCTTTTCTTAAACCTTGTGTATGTTATATGAGTTATAGACAATTCTAATATTTAAAAAGGTGTGGTAATACTTCACAGTTTATAGTTGTACATTGAGTTAGCTGCCATGTCAGATAAAAAACGACGGAGAGAAGAGCGAGAGGAAAGACGAGAAAAAAAGAGGCAGAAGGACTCTGAAGAAGAGAAGAAATACACCTCATACACTGCAAAACTCAGCCATGAGGTGCAGAAAATCAAACATGTGGAGACTTTGTAAGTCAAACTAACATGCAAAACCAACCTCTAATAACAAGACATCATAATTTAATAGGTATTTATTCCCAGAAAGACAGAATTTAATTATATATGTATTTCTCTCTCTCAGCTATGAGAAACCTCCTCCTGGACTTATAAAGGTTTGCTTAAACCCCCAGATATCTACAGCTGAAATGTGATTTAGTAATTAATTTCCCATGTAGTTTAAACATCATATTTAAAGGTTTTGTATTTTCTGTCCAGGAGGAGGAGGAGAAGCCGGAGGACTGTATTCCTGATGCACCTGGGAATGAGCATGCCAGGGAATTCCTGGCTCATGCACCCACTAAAGGCTTGTGGATGCCTCTCGGCAAGGAGGTGAAAGTCATGCAGTGTAAGTGATCCCTCTTCCTGTGTCCAGTACACTGTGCTAATTCCTATCCCTTGCGAACATTGAAATGCATGATGGGTATTCTATGCCTGTAGAGGCATATCATATGAACTCGAACTAGCTATGGAGAATTACGGCCATGTAGTTGATCAACAGCCTGGAAGGAAAGTTCAGAAATTGTGCAGGGTGAGACTAAAGCCAAACGAAGCGAGCGTGAAGTCTGTCTGTGCTGAGGTTTGCATCTTTTTGTGAAAGAAAGGAAAAGCTACGTGAGCTGAAAACTTCCATTCATTCATTTTCGGAAAATTCTATGCTGATGATATCTGCCTGACCTTCCAAGCCAGAAACTTTGAAGAGCTAAATTGTGTCCTGAATGAAGATGTAAACCAAATTGTCAAGTACTGTGATCTCTGGCATTTGAAGCCCAGCCTTGCAAAAACAGTTTCCAGTGTTTTCCATCTACACCACGCCAAGAGCTCAGAGGAACTTAACATCTCCATCTGCAATGAAAGATTGACACACGACCCTCAGCCAGTCTATCTTGGCATAACACTAGACAGAACTCTTACTAACAAGGCTCATCTGATTAAATTAGCCACGAAAGTAAGGACAAGAAACAACTTGCTGTCCATGCTTGCAGGAACCTCTTGGGGAGCCAATGCCGAAACCCTAAGAAGCTCTGCTCTTGCTCTCTGCTATTCCACTGCAGAATACTGTTCGCTGTCTTGGTGCAAGTCCTCTCACACAAAGCTTGTTGAATCCCAACTCAATCAGACTATGAAAGACTACGGAAGTAGAATCTGCGCTTAGCAACATCGCTCCTCCAGCCCTTCGCAGAATCCAAGCCACTGTAAACCTGATCAAGAAAGTCGAATCAAAACCTGACCTTCCTATTTACAATGACATTCACGATCCACCCCATCTTCGTCTGCCATCTCGGCATCCAGTGTGGCGTAACATACCGCCAATTGACTTTGACATCAAGGAAGTATGGCATGACCAGTGGACGAACAGTGAAGTCCATAACAAAATACTTCTCAAGGATCCGACAACTAGAATTCTGGGCTTTTCCCTGCCTCGCTGTCATTGGACTCTACTCAACTGCTTCCGTACGAACGCTGGACCCTGTCGCAGCTCTTTGCACCGTTGGGGCGCAAGAGAATCTCCACTGTGTGATTGTGGCGACATCCACTACACATCGTCAAGGACTGTCCCGTCACTAAACTCACTGGTGGTCTCCCGGAACTACATTCTGCTTCCAACGCTGCCGTTGAGTGGTTGGAACACACAAACTTGTGACTGTTTTTCTCTTTTTAATCTCTACTTGAGCTGCTTTGTGCATACGAATATATATATATATATATATATATATTCTGAAATGCTTAATCCTAATCACGGGGTGGCTGACGCCCATCTCAGCCGACTTTGGGCGAGGGCGGGGTACATCCTAGACAGCTCACCAGGCCATCGCAGAGATGACGCTCACAACAACCATTCGCGCGCACACCTAAGGGCAATTTGGAACAGTTGGCCTACTCTGCTGGTTTTTAAACTGTGGGAGGAAACCAGAGCACCTGGAAGAAACCCACACAAGCACGGAGAGAACATGCAAACTCCACACAGAAATGCGATGGAATCAGCCTGGAATCGAACCCAGTCGTTTTTGCTGTGAAGTGAACGTGCTAACCACTACCCCACTGTGCTGGCGAGGTGCAAACTTATCAGCTGTTTATATGTAAAGTAAAGGGAAAGTTATTTTATTATATTTCTGCAACACTTGACCTCTCTCACTCATTTGCCAAACCACTTAATTCTACTAGGGTTATAGGGTTAATCCTATTAGGGTCGGCGGGGGGCTGGTCCCTATCTCAGCCAACACTGGGTGAAGGCAGGGTAGACCCTGTACAGCTCACCAACCACCATTGCAGGGCAAATGCACATACATCCGTTTACACTCACACCTAGAGGCAATTTGGAACAGCCAGTTAGGCTCATGTGCATGTCTTGAGACCGTGGGAGGAAACCAAAATACTTAGAGAAAACCCACACAAGACACAGAGGGAACACTCCGGACAGCCCAACCCGGGACTCGAACCCCTTCTTGCTGTGAGGCAGATGTGTGAACCAGCACACCGCTGTGCTGCCACGATATTTGACCTGTGTCATAATAAATTGATTTGCTGCAAAACAGTAGTGTGGTGTTATAATATATATATATATATAATTAATATAAAATAACTAAATGTAATTGATGTTTATTTACATATACAAGATTTCAGACTCAAGAAGTAGAAGAAGATAATGTGCTAAAATGTTTACTATTGTGAAGATTATGCACCAAATTTTAACATCAGGTCAGCTGCTTCTAGGGAGGCTGTAATCATTAAATATCTGAAATATATTAAATTAATCTATGCCACGATATCTCAGAAAATGATAATCACATAATTCTCAAAGTGAGTTTCATACTTTTTTTTAATATGGGCTTTTTTTTGTGTTTACTGCCCCCTTCAGCCCATCGGGGTCACTGCAGTTGTGACCAGGCCTTTTTCATTCATTACGCATTAAAGACTCGAGTTGTTTAAGCTCCTCTTAATTATAATGGGTTCAATGCGAATGTTTGTCATTCTGAATGAATATGAAGCTTTGCAGCTTATTGGTAAGTGGTGGTTCAGCGGTTAGGGTTCTGGGTTAGTGTCCAAAGGTCGGGGGTTAAAGCCCCAGTACGACCAAGCTGCCACAGTTGGATCCAAAGCCCTTAACCCTCAACTGCTTAGGTGTATAAACGTGTGAAATGTAAGTCGCTCTGGATAAGGGTGTCTGCCAAATACTCTAAATGTAAGTGATGTGAGAGTGAAATGGAGTAAGACAGGAGCATCAGTATTAATGGTTCATTCACAGTTCAGTGAAGATGAATGGGGGGGGGGGTGTCCTGTGTGTTTCAGGCTGGCGATGCAAGCGTTACGGCCACAGGACCGGGGACAGAGAATGTCCATTCTTCATCAAAGGCAATCAGAAACTGGAGCAGTTCCGAGTGGTGAGTTAATCAGAAACGCATCGTTCTTTTAATAATATGTCACGCTAATCATCAGCTAATGTGCAAGGATGCGTGCAATAACAGTGGTTGGAATTTTATTTTAATGTAAACAAGAAGAAAACAAGATCTCTCTTATGTCCATTGACAGAAATGTGTAAACCTTATGTGGTTTTTATTTGAAAACATCCCAGCAGATTATTTGTATCCAATATAATGTTGAAACATAATGCAGAGGTGATAGAGCTTTGTATTTCCTGAACCCTGTACATGTTATGGGAGGCACGATGGCGTAGTGGTTAGCACATCCGCCTCACAGCAGGATGGTCCTGGGTTCGCGTTGCAGGCTCAGCTCGGGCGTTTCTGAGTGGAGTTCACGTCTTCTTCCTGTGTTTGCGTGGGTTTGCTTCGGGTACTCTGGTTTCTTACCACTGTCCAAAAACAAGCACAGTAGGCTAACTGGCTGTTCCAAATCGCCCCTAGGTATGAGTGTGACTGGAAACAGTAGTATGTGTGTCGGCCCTGCAAGGGTCTGTTGAGCTGTTCAGCGTGAACCCTAACGTCGCACTGAGTTGGTTAAGAGATCAGCCTCCAGTCTCCCCGTGAACCAAATAGAATTAAACAGTTTGGCAAATGGATGGTTGTACATATTAATCAATAATTTGCTTGCAGGCACATGAAGACCCGATGTATGACATAATTCGGGAAAACAAGCGCAATGAGAAGGAGACCAGGTACTTTTTTTGTTGTTGTTTGTTTCTTTTTTTGCACTATTTACAAATTTGAATTCTCGAGCTTTGGCACTGTGTTGTTGTTTCTGTCCACACCATTATAATGTGACCTTTCAGATTTGATTATCCTGGTTGTATTTCATCCTGAGATAAAGTCCAAGGACAGGACCTGTAATTAGATGGCTGTTTATTTTTAATAAAATATAAATTGAATGAATTATCGCTGAGCTATTGTCTGTAAATATGCATCTCGGTATGTTTTATTGAAACTGGCCCGATTGCTTATCGGTGAATTTGTGAAACTGCACCATTTTTCTGTCATTTATGCATAAAATTGCTGTCACCGATAATTTTTTAAACTGATGAAATGAAGAGCGAATCATAGACTGAAACAGAGTAAATGGAAAGGGCAAATCTGATTAATATCTGGGCTCTGACAGGTCCGTGCTAACAGGTTCTTTATTTTGGACCCTCTTTAGTGTGGCTTTGGCAGCACGCCTCAGGTTGTTGGCTTGTTGGAAGTTAAATTTCTGCTCCACTCTCAAGTCATTTGTGGACTGGGACAGATTGTGTTGAAGGATTGCCCTACATTTAGCTCTACCGATCCTCAGCCCTGGCCAGTTTCCCAGTCCCTACTGATAAAAAGCAACAGGATGCTCCCACCATCATGCTTCACTGTGGAAATGGTGTTCTCACTGTAAAGGGAAGTGTTGGGTTTCTGTCAAATGGAGAGTTTTGCACCAAGGTCAAAAATCCATTATTTTTAATTTACTTAAACTTGATAATCCTTTTCCATATTTTTGATTTTTGTAAACATTATTTTACCTCAATAAATCCTTCCTGCTCACTCGCCTTCCATAAAGCCGAGATTTCTAGAGTGTCTGAGCTTGGGTTCTTCAGTGGGGAGCTTCTGTAACAAACTGGGGAGGATCCTCCGGGAGCAGGTTTATTTATAATGCGATCACATGGCGCTTTAATTCCAGCGGCAAACTAGGTTGTCACTGAGAGAGAGAGAAGAAAAATCACATCTGATTAAAACAACACTGAACGAACCCTGCCATTAAAGAGTCCTACATACCCTCATTTCGTTTCTTTTTGAAACTCTGACTCCCTGGTAATATTTTGTAAGATCGAAGAGACTAGTAGCATCATTGACATTTAACTTTAGAAGGTCATGCGGTGTAATTATGCTTGTGATTCAATTTTTAGCGCCTCATCGAGAGTTTGAATGGCGCAGTATAGCGTCCAGTTTAGATGTGACAGAAGAACTTCTGATATAAAATGATCTGGTGAAGAGAATTCGATATTAGGTGGTTTCTTGGACTCAGTATGTAGTGGCTACCCAAGACCATAACCTTACTTGCAATCCAGACCTGTATGAGAGAAACCAGGGGGTTGTGGATGTAATGATAAGTGTCTCAAGCCTTATCACTCAGTCCTGATTACCTAACCAACGCATCACACACGCAGACATATTACATACAGTATTACATTTCTTTAACAAGACATTATTTATTAAGTGTAAACTGAAACTCATGTTCTTGATTCACCATGAAGACACACAATGGCTGTGAATCACATGTTAA
>JAQNCB010000001.1:54326691-54340491 GCA_030068295.1 Euristhmus nudiceps
TTTGTATTTTGGTGTTAATAAGCCCATAAATGAACTGTGATGAGTAATTAAAGATTCAGTGCAGAGCATAATAACTGGATTTACAATTTCAGCCATCGCCATGTAGTTGTATCTTAGGGTCTACTGTGAGCACCAGAATAGTTGTAATTTGAAATGCTGCTTGTTTTGCGTGAACTTTAAAATTTAATTTAAAGTAAATTTAAAGTTTAAAATGCTATCACCACCATCCCTGCAATAAAAAGAAATATACTGTACTCTAAATTACACTCAAGAGAAATTCTGTTTTCTGTAATAGACTTATTAAAGGAAGTTCATACACTAGTTTGTTTTTACAAGTGCATTAATGGTTTTTTCCTTGTATTTTTTTTTCCAAGGTAATGTTTCTGTGTTTAAGAAAAATTAACAGGTAAAGGAAACTTGGATCTGAATTAAAAGACAAGACCTCTGATATAGACAGTAGTTATACCATTTTGCTCATGTGTATCTTATCATGTAATGGCATGAGGACTTCTGTTTTGGTCAAGGCTCCTGTGTGCATATGCATTATTTACGAGTTGTCCTGGTGTCCCCACCTCACCTCGTCAGTGAGCGCCATTTCATCCTGAAAGATTTATAGTCCTCCATGCTTCCTGAGTGTGTGCCTTTATGGAATCCAAAGTGGTCGGCATGAAGACTCCTTCCTCTGGTTTCGTATTTATTAATCAGAAGCTGAAAACGAATAAGGACAGAATAGATCTGCTTATTGATTCATGGTGGTGTTGGCTTTTTTGACTTTGGAAAGGGCATTAAATAGTTTTGTGAGTTGTTGGGTTGTGGCTAAGGTGTGACAAACGAGGTCAGACTTTTGAGGATGAAGTTGCATTCCTTTTGAACATGCATTGTCTCTTCTGGCAGTGAGCTTGTACAGACAGCATTAGGAAGACTAATGTCAACAACTGTTATCGTCACCTTACTTCTCTAGGATGAGGGTCTTGAGATTTCTCCCACTGAGACATCTCTCACTTTCCAGATTGGCACCATACCTGGGTAACACTGTGGAAAATGATTCCGGGATGAAGCGTCTAAGCCGGAAGTTGAACCAGAACACTGCTCCATCATTTTTAATTGTTGCCCAGATGTCAAGTAAGACAATGTAGTGTGGATATTTCTTGACATAGTTCTCCCTGATGCCTTGTTAAGTATACTGCTGTATTTGGTACTGACCCGATATTCCTGAATCCTCTTTCTGTTTCCACTGCACCATATCTTTGTGGTGAGTGAGCCTTTCGCTAATATATTGTCAAACTGTGCTGCAATCGCACCTGGTCATCACTTCCTCTTCACTAATACTGTGCTCACTAATAACAGAATCCATTTCTTCAACTGCTGAAAAGTGGAAAGAGTTCAGGATAACTAATCGTCCTGGTATGATGATGCCCTTAAATATATTTGTGTGAAAACCTCCAGCTTGCACACTGGTCACAGATAAAATAAGAAATGTTAAAATATAGTTTTAGACACTACTCCCAATCGATAGGTTGATGGATATTGATAGGTGACCGAGGTTGGTGTAATAAAAGTTGCGTGGCTTTATTAACAGATGACTCAACTTCAACCCTGCAGGATAAATAAATAAATGAATCTCATGAGTGTTTCCTGACTATCGTCTGAACTGAAAGAAGGCAAGGTTAACTATGAGTTTCCTTTTCACCGCTTTTGTTAGTTTATTTATCCATTCACCAAGTTCATGTTCTGTGTTCCTGTTAAAGGGCAGGTAATTGTGCTCAGTGAAAGTTTGTCTGCCTGATTTGGATTTTTTGTTTTTGTTTTTAAACCCCCTTGTGGACAAGCCAGCTTATTGTGTTTGTAATGGGTGAATACACATGGACCAATTATCCAACTCGTGTTCCATACCTATGGGACTCTGCCATTAAGCCAGCATTGGGGAAATTCGCACGTCCTGGAAGCACATCTATCAGTAACGGGGAAAGGGACCAAGTGTCAATGAGACATTTAATAGAAATAATAAATGGGAAGAAAAAACAATTGAAAAAACAGAACCCAATATATTTTTTTTTTACTTGCCTGTATATACTATATAAACAAAGTGCACCTTTCAAATTTTCAAATATACCTACAGGTTGGATAAACGGTACTGAAAAAGTAGGGCACACATGAGGAGCAGATGGAGAACTATAAATATAAATAGTGCATATATGCAGACATTCAAAACTTGAATTTTATTTTAGATCAATAATTCATTATTAAAGTTCTAATGCATTGTATTTTCTGTATTAACAAATTGCATAGGGATTTGTTTGGCAAGAACTTCAGATAAGCCTACCAAATTTGATATAAATAATTAAGAAGGCAAGATGAGCTTTCCCATGTCTGATTCTTCTTATCGCCTTCTGTTTGGATACTGCTGGACTGCTGTCTCTGATGTTCTGTAACCAGAATGTGAAATTTTAGAAATGATACAAGACAACAGGTAACATCCAACTTACGACCGGGATCGGTCCCGACCAACCGGTGGGAAGTCGGATTGGGCGCAAGTCGAATGCCATTCAAAATGGCCGGCGCGAGTGTTTTTAAGCAACTTTTTCTATTGAATACTATTATATACCAAGTTTACAGTTTATTTATAAATTTTATACCTTTTTAGTGTCATTTTCATCATTTTATATTTTTATAATATTTTAATACTGTACAGTATTCTATTTCAGTATGTACAGTACTGTAGCTGGATACACACATACACCGTATTAAATATAACCTCACTTACCATTTTTAAGGGTTTTAATCTTGGTAATGGTGTAGGGTACAAAATTTAGATGCTGCGAAGACGGTATCTAGTTACTTTACTGAGTGTAGTGGTAGATGGCTGTGTGAGAGTGAGATGCTATGATACTGTGCTGCCGTAACTGTCGTACGCGATGCCGGCTGACTGCCTTAATTGTCGTACGCGTTGTTGGGCTGCTATGTGCTGCGGTGCCAGACATTGATTAAAAAAAAAAAAAAAAAAAAAAGCATCTGCTGGTCGTGGTCATAAGTACGGGGGGACGCAAGTCGAGCAGGTCGTAAGTCAGATGTTACCTGTATACAGGAGTAATTCTGAAGCAATTTGGTGCTTTTCGGCATTGCTTAAATCTTTATATCAAATAAGAAAAATAACACGCATGTGATTTGCTATGTAATTAAATCGGGGTGACTGAATTGTAGGTTAAAATTGCAGCAGTCGCAGAGCAGGTGATGGACACCAGAGAAACAGTTGACAACCTTAAGGATGCAGTTTCGATGAAAAGACATCAGTCCCTAAACTCAGTCATTAGATGACAGGCAGACCCACAGGCTTTTTTATTACAATCAGGATGACATCCATCACCACACATTTATCATTCCATCTTATCTCTTGTCTTCAAGGTGACTTGCAGTCTTGTATTCCCTTTTTGCTTTTGTCACTCCAAATAGTTTGCTTTGTTGTTGACTGACTTATTTAGTAACTTTTTTTTTATTTTTATTTTTTTGCACATCTATATTTCAGTTTCATCTTTGCTGTCATTGGAGGCCAGGTGTTTTCTTTTGCTTCACTGTGGATTAAATCTGACTTCACAATTTAAAGTGGAAATATTATGCTTTTTCCTCTGTTTTGACCCATAAGTGTGATACTGTTCAATAGCCATGTTAGAATCCAAGTGTAAAATAACGATGTTAGAGAGTGTCATAATGCCAGAGTGTCAAATAACGATGTTGGCACATGTTTGTTTTCCCTCTAGAACACGGGTGTCAAACTCATTCCCAAACGGGCCGTGTGGCTGCAGGTTTTTGTTTCAATCAAGCAGCAAAACAGCACTTAATCAACTGATCTGAGTCTTGAGGCAGTTGAATGGTCAGTCTGTGTGCTCTGTATAGAGATTGACCAATCAACTGCCTAAAGACTCGAGCCATCAGCTGTGCTGCTACTTGGGTGAAACGAAAACCTGCAGCCACACGGCCCTTTTGGGAATGAGTTTGACACCCCTTTTGTAGGCTGTTTGAGCTGGAAGACTTTTTTTTTTTTTTTTTTTTTTTCCCCCACTTCCTTTACATGGCACAGTTATGCGTCATGGCGTGCCAGGCCCCTTCTGATTAAGCTCAGACTTTCTGACTTTGGCTGGGTTTTCACAGACAGGGCCGTGTGGGTTTCAGAGTGTACTAATTATTGAAGTGCGAACAGGAAATGAACTTTGTAAATGCTCTTCCACCAGCCTGATGTGTTACTAGAACTTATTAATGGTGAAGGTCATGTCTGATTTTAGGTATTTACTATTATTTTTATTTGATTATAATTCCAATTGTGACAACAGACTGATCATTTGTAAGCAGGTATTCCGTAATTTTAGAAATGTTTTTCCCATGTTGTGACCTTGGATTGTATGGATCTGTTTGTGTTCAAATTGAATGGCAGATGTAGTCTTAAAATCCGAAAGCCATGATGTTATAGTGCTGTGAGCAGAGAACCTCTGATTCTTTGGTTGTGTTATGTATGACGCAACCATGCATTCTAAGGTTCCTCTGTTCCTTTGAAGAAGTCGAAATTTGAATGTTGAAATTTCAGACCTCAGCTTTGGTATAGCATGACGTAACCACCAGGTCATCCATTTCTCAAGGGGAAAAAAACGCACACTTTTTTATTTTTTTTATTATTTTTTTTTTATTATTCAGAAATCTGGTAGAAGTCGAAAACGGTATGTTGAAGAGCATTGCAGATGTGTATGTGACATTGTGCATTTAATAAAGCTTGCACGGAGACAACAGAAGATTCACAAATATATCAAGGCTTATGCTTTGTTTTGTGGCTTTTTAGACCATCACGGATGGACTGTCCCTGATACGGTCTTCAGGAAGCTTATGATGGTTTATCGTGGGTCAGACAGGTTTCTGAGCTGCCAGATTAATGTCACAGTTTGCTTGATGAAATCTGGCATGTGAGAAGAAAATGGTAATGGTTTGGGTATTTTTTAATAGGGGGATTTTTCTTATTTGCATTGAGCTTTGCCGATCACATTGTGGAGACCGTGTGTATTTCCTGACAGTCGCCACTAACAACATTGGCTTGATTTGTCGGCAGTACGTATTGTTTGAGATTTATAGGCAGCCTCGGTTACTTGTTTCTGCTGGGAGATGATGAGTTGTTAGGATGAAATATCAGGGTTTTGATTCCTATAACTATTCTTCAGGGAGAAGTTGCCCCAGATGGAGGCATTATAATGGTACTAAATCATCCTGCACAGAGAACACAAGGAAGCATGTGGAAAAAGACCGATGATGCTTTTTCCAGTCATGGCTTTCCCACTTTAGGTGAACCCATGTTTACGGTAGCCGTAGATTCACCTTCCTAACTAAAAGTGGTTATTAAGCTTTTGCTGGAATATGGTGCATGCTGAAATGCTTTTCTGTTTGCCACAGTAGCGCAAAGCTTTTTAGCTCCCGCCCACAAAGTGGCTTCCGTCTGCCACACTTTAGTTTCTGGACATTTACTTGCTGTGCCCAGAAGATGGGACTTTCAAACTTGGTATGTTGGCTCAAAACTTTGAGTGCGAGGATGAGTTTGTGTACGAGTGACGTAGACCTAGCCAAAACTGTATATTAGGTTTCCGTATGTTCAATTGCTGCGTGCTGAAGCTGGGGTTTTCAAAAATGCTATGCTTGTTCGATATTGGTCTATTATGAAATAGCCCTTTTTGTTGGGAGCGTTTTGGCCCCCTGTGGTCTATTTTAAAATTAACATTCTGTTCATCACATTGATGTTTGAGGTCAACCTTAACTGAAGCTGACCTGTGTCTGTATGACTGTGTGTTGCTTTCACATGACTGGCTGATCTGCAGAAATGAACAGGTGTACAGGTGCTCCTGTTAATGTTGTAAGTGTCTTGTCTACTGCCATCATATTTGAGGTTTGGCGACTCAATGTAGCAGGTTTGTTTTCATGTACTAAGCACAGGCCTGACCCTGCTCAGCTTCCGGGATCAGAAGTGATTCGGCATTTACAGGGTAAACAAAGGGCCAGTTAAGCATACAATTGGTTAAAAGTGCATTGTGTCCTTCATTCATAAATTAAAAGCTTGACATTGAGTTGATCTGGTATATGAGGAGTAACAAAGTTTTGATTGTGCTGCTCTAAGAAGATAAGCAACTTATCTTTTTGTTGTTGTTGTTGTTGTCGTTGTTGAACCCAGGATTCACTTTCCTTACTCCCAAAAGATTCTTGAATTTAATTATTGGAAGTGGAAGCTTCTGATGGAATTGGACTGGAATCCTAGAATAGTCACAGTTTGGGTCTAAAGCTGCTCTCCAGCACACTGATGGCACTACTGCATGCTGTTGGCTAAAGCAGCTACCAATAAGACCTGCTTGTCACCCTGAAGGCATCATTCATTATGCCGTGAAGTTTCAATTTCTGCACAGCCAATGCAATTACCTGCCCTCTGTGAGAGACCTGCTGTGAAGCCTCTAGGCCCACTAAATGGGTTCTCTAAACAGAGCCTTGGATTCAGGTTGGTATCCTGCCCCTGGCATACTGCAGTGGCCTGGTCCAGTATTAAACACTTATGCATTCACTGCAAGGCCTTTGGCTGATCACAGACGCCGTTTCATTTCTACCCTCAACAAGGCTGCTTAAGAAGACGACAACTGGACCTGTTTTTTTTTTGTTTGTTTTGTTTTGTTTTGTTTTTTTGTTTTTGTTCAAGGCTCTTTTTTCCCCCCCGAAAAAGATGCTCTGTTTATTAAAAAAAAACACACACATGAGATACTAATAATAAAGACTAAGGATCCATTCTGTGGTCCTGTTATTCATGTTTCTCTCAACAGGAGAGGATTTAATAAGTTTTTATTAAGGACTTGGGGGGCGGGATGTTTGTTTTTGTAAGGGTGCACATGTACCCAAAACCACTACTATTTATTAAAAAAAGAAACAAAACCTAATTTATTTAGAATTAGCAAGCATCTCAGTCTCTTTCAAATAGGGTGCTGTAAGTCGCTGTTATGTTGAGCCAGACTGCAGAAGAATCTTATGTACAGGAGTCTGGATGTTTGAGTAAAGAGCAATGATTGCAGGCTGGCAAGGATTACTCTGAGAAAACGTGCCCATCAGAGTGCCATTTATAGTCAGGCATGTACATTGTTGAGCAGTGTGTAGGTGTCTTTAGAGCTGAGAACTAAATCCTCTCGGTTGGGCTTGAACACGTGATTTAATTTTCTGTCTTTCTTTTCTTTTTTTTCAACTTTGGGATGCTTTCATAAGGTGCTATGTCTGCTTCTACTCTATTCCAAGCTATGGGTGTATGGATTCATGAAGAACATGAGAGCTGAACATTAGCCACCAATGGGGCAGCCGTAGTCTAATGTTAAAAGAAACGTCTTTGGCACCGAAATGTCACTGGTTTGAGTCCTGAACCAGCAGGAAAAATGTGTGGTGGTGGGGTAGTGAGCTCCACCTTCCTTTCCTCCACATTCATGGCTGAAGTGCCCTTGAGCAAGGCACCTTAACCCCCAGCTGCTCTCCAGGCGCCTCCAATGTGTGTGGCAGCCGACTACTCCAAGTGTGTATGCTCACTTTGGATGGGTTAAATGCAGCGGCTATAATTTTCCTCGCGGGATTAATACAGTATATTAAAATCAATGGAAGTAAAATTATCGACATCCATCTCACACATATTTTACTGGGTCCCTGGTTTGGTTGTTTCATCAGCATGAACATTGGGATGCTCTTAAATTCGCCTGATTCTATTTGAAGAGACTTGGTTAAACCAAGTATGTTATAGCAGGGAAGACTTTTGCTTCTCCAAAAAAAGAGGTACATGTTGGGAATGAGATCCTACAGGACCCAACAAAGTTGTCCAATTCTTGCCTATAGGAGATTTGCACAGGAGTGGTGATTTACTGTGTATGCCAACAGAAATTGGCCATATAGAGCAGTTTGTTGAAGGAGTATGCCACCATGGTCAAACTTTCGAGATGAGTAGATAGGATTGGTTAAGCTGTCCGGAGTAGATGGGATCCTGCAAAGTTGCTGCAGCAGAGAGGTCAAAATGTCTTTCATTGTTGAAAGGGTAAGATAAACTTTTTTGTAAGTAGAAAAAGATTGGACAAAGTTTTCACCAGAAGGGATGGGATTTGACACACATTCTGTGGCAGAAGGCAGGATTGGTCAAAATGCCTGTATGAGTGGACTGGATTTGTCAAACTGTCTGGAGGAGCCGGCAGAACTGATCAAGAGTGTCTGCAGGCACGGGTGGGATTAAATAAGAGAGTGTCTATTATTTACGCAGGGATCTAAAACCATAAGTTTGGTAATGAATTGCATTCTGTTGATTTTATTGAAATCTGTTGATGACAACAGATTGGTCTGTTGAACAGCTGTTTTTGGACCTTCCCATTTGGCAGTTCATTTGACTCAGAAATTAACCTTTTTTTTTTTTTTTTTTTTTTTTGTCCACTTTCCCTACAGCTAGTGAAAACTGCCATGACTTCCACCCCATGTTCTTCACGCATGACCACTCTTTTGAGGAGTTCTTCTGCATCTGCATCCAGCTGCTAAACAAAACCTGGAAAGAGATGAGGGCTACATCGGAAGATTTTAACAAGGTAAGCAATGTGAATAAAGCTCTCTTTGTCTCCAAGGATAAAGAGCTTATGTTCGGTGTCCCTCGATCCATTTCTCGCTCTCTACGACTAAGATACACACAATTATTTTTGAAGGATTGAATATTCAGGTTGCATTAGTAAGTTGTTACTTGTAATTAGCTGTGAATTTCATTTAGGTTGGTGTGGAGCAGAGCCCAGCCTCTGTCTGGAAGTGTGTGTGCATGCTCCAATGTTATTTGTATAATTATAGTAATCACTCTGCAAACTTGTCCCTGCAATTACACTGCGGTAATATCCACAGTGTTCAAAGCTTTGATATTTGAGCTTAATGCATATGCATGGGATTGAAAAGTACTTGTCTGGATCATGCCTCTTTGTGATGCATCTTCTGGGTTAAACTATAGCTTATGAACATGGGCGTTTCTTTTCAGCCTGGGGTTTTGTTAAAAATAAATTTGATTCTGAGAAACCGAACTTATGACAGGGTTCCTGACTAATAAGACCATACTGGTGTGATGATGCTTCTAAAGCAGGAGAGGAAAACCCTGCAGTATTGGCTCACTGCAGCTCCTGTAGGCAAAATCATTAGCTTGAAGAACGTAGTATAGAATTATTATACTTCATCACACTGGGTTGTTGAACCTGTACTCATTAAGAGCCATGGCTTGAAGGTGACACTCTAATTTTGAGTTAATGCTAATTCAGCAGCCTCTCTCCCTGTTCAGCGAAAAGCAAGGGAAAAAATGCTGCCTTTCTATATTTTACTGCTCATTAAAAGCCACAGCTCAATGGAGGTGGTGTTGCTAATATGAGTTAGTCAGGGTTTAAGAAGAAAGCTACAGTTTGGAAAAAGACAATGTACATAATGTTTCTAAAGTGGAACACAAAAATAATCTTTAAACACTTCCTCTGTTTTTGAAGTTGTTCTGGCACATTTGTTGATTGTAACTCTGATATAAATGATATTTACATTTATCGCATTTTTCAGTTGCCATTCTCCAGGCAAATTTGTTTTTATTATACTTTATATACTGCAGAGCATTTGAGGTTTAAGGGCCTTGCTCAAGTGCCCCACAGTGGAAGCTTGGTGCGAGGGCTTGGACCTTTGACCTAATTAATAAGAAAACCAGAGACTTAACAAATGAGTCACCAGTGCTCAATTTCAAAATGGGAGAAAAAAATTTGACAAACCTCAACCAAGCCAGAAAATATAACAGAATATAAATAGACAGCACTCCCTGCTGGGCCTGCTGTAATACCACACTTACCAAAAAAAATCGTTTCAAAGTGTTAAAACAAAGTTTGTACAAAGTTCCTGTATCCAGAACTTGGTCTTGAGTATAGCAAAAATAAAATGGTGTCCTCCTTGTCTAAAGACTTATTTTATTAAAAACCACACACATGTTGAATATTCCTGCTAAAAAAAACAAAGAGAATGAAGATGAAAATATAAGCTTATTGTTGACAGTCTTAAAAATGCAAGCAGCCCAAAGCTTTTGGGTGAACGTTTGTGTGCAGTAGAAATAATTCATATTTTTGAGATTAATTCAGAATGAGTAGCTGTGACCAAATGTTTGAGTGGTCCTGTAGACTGTATATAGTTTGTGCCACACCATGTCAGAATTTAAAATATGCTGACGTTCTGACAACCAACCGGTTTCTGAATACATACTTTATTGATGAGTCCCTTTCTCAAAACCACATGGTTACCTGAAGAGCCTGGTGTTCATGGTGGGTGGAAAGTACATCCTATCAAGGTTTTATAAATCTGTCAACAGGCTTTTTTTTTTTTTTTTTTTTTTTTTAATTAAACCACTGCCATGTCTATTACACATTCATAAGGAAGTCAAGGACAAAGACAACGACAGCCAAGGTAAGGTTAAAAAGTAAATAAAAAATATTTAAACGTCATATTGGCGTTTATTGAAAGTTGAGGTGTCGAAGTATCTTACATCTTTTTTTTGTTTTTTTTTTTGGCTGATTTCCTGCAGATTTTCAAAATATTTTTTAATGTAACTCCAGTACTTACAGTTAAACATGTCTTAAAAAATTTAAGCAAAGGTTGGCTTGGCTGCATGAAAAAGAGGTCACAGACAACCACATCGCTTCATCACTCGTGTGGAATACGAAGTTGAGCCATATCAGTATGTCAAGCAGATGTTTGGTTAATGACTCCCCTTTCACATTTACTCTGTAATTAAAATTGTTTTCAGTGTCATTTCTTCAGAAGATGAGATGGGAGAAGGCTACCAGGTCAAACGTGGTTCTGTCTCACTGTGCTGTTTATTTGTGGAGTGCCGATAGGGGGGTCAAGGGTTAGTTGAGGGGCTGGACAGAATTTATATTTTTTCTCCTATGTCTCCTGTATTTCATGCTGTAGTCCAATGCGCAGTTGATGCTAATTGCAGTGAGGTCGTCTGGGTCGATTTTTCAGTAAAATTGCTACTGTTGACTGTCGAGGAGGAAAATGTTAGGCAAGTTAAACCTGCACAGAATCATTTGAAGTTTGAGAAAGTGAATGCATTCGCTGTTGACCTGTCTTTCTTTCCTGATTTAGATTTTTGTTCCCCATTTTTCTGTTGAATTTAGTCATATCCAATTCCCACCCATTAGGTATTACCTTCCCTTTCACACAACCACCACCGACCAGGGAGGGGCAAAAGCATGCACGCAACCCCTCCGTGACATACAATGCTAGCCACCCGCCTCTTTTTGAACTGCAGCGCATGCGTTTTGGGGACTGTCTAACACAAATTGGTAACACAAATTGGCTTTTACACCCGAGCATAGTGGCTCATCAGTACCGAGCTTATCTCCGGTTTCTATAGAGTGAAGTGATTAGGAGTTCAACTCCTCCTGGATGGAACAGGTTACCTTCCCAGTATTTTTTACTGGTACCCATTTATACTGCTGGGTGGACAGAGGCACACTTGTGGTTAGGACTTTGCCCAGGGGTCCTAGCACAGTGGGGGTCTCACTGGCAGGGAAGCGTTATCCACCCTCATACGAATGAGCTCACCAGACGGCCATCATTGGCTCGTGTTCCCTCCCTCAGTCAATTAGCTTCCATGGACTCCCAGTCCTTGCATTAACCTGGATTCGAACTTGTGATCTCTGGGTTCATAGTCACGCACCTTGTTGATGCACCACTGGCAACCATTTCATACTTACAACTGATGGGATCAAATAGCTGCTTGTGTATTTTAGTACTCTTCAGTCCTCAGGTTTTGCACTGTAAATTACTTATAATTTTCTTTTATTGTTGACAATAAGGTATAGGACATTTACATTTGAGGCATTTCTGGTTTTTTTTTTTTTTTGGCAGAAGTTCAGAGGAAAAAAGAATCAGTCTAACATAAGTTAAAGTCAGTTTTGATGAAATGGATACTGATTAAGCAGTATTTCAGAATTGAGTTTAATAACAAGGTACCACATGATAACCAATACAGTGGTACCTCGAGATACGAAATTAATCCGTTCCGGAGTGGCTTTCGTATCATAACTTTTTCGTATAATGAATAGCGTTTTACATGTAAATTGCCTAATTCATTCTAAGCTCTACAAAAACACCACATTAAATTTTATAATAAGGGTAAAACCAGAATGAAATAAGAGCCAAATCCATTTGAATCATTCAGTATACCTAACCATTAATACCTGTAAATGAAATAGATAATCGAACATAATGCAAAAAAAAAACTAATAGAAAAATGTGGAACCTTACCTTTCGAGTGAGGCAATGTCCGAAAGTAAACGTAGTGAGGAGGAAAATAATAAAAATTGTAGAAAATAAATGGCAGAAAACATTAAACTTGTTTACACATAACACATCGGATTCTTCTTCTTTTCCATTTTTTGGCGATTTCCGTCACCACCAGGACCGGAGAGCACGAGCAGGATCATGGTACTGAGCATGATGGGAAATTGTGTTCTATTTATTTCCTATGCTGAATAATTTTTCATTAAGTGAAACAAAAAACCTTTGCATATCATTTCGTAAAATGAATTTTTCGTTCACTGAAGCTTTTGTATCTCGAGGTTCCACTGTATTGATATTTTTGAAACTGCTTGCCGACTTTTTTCAGAAAATTCATTCATAATTCTAAAATACTTTTAAAGGAAACTTTAAAGGTTCATATTAACACTCCAGTTACATGAGAGAAAAACATCCACCAGTAGTTGGCTATATCGTACTTCCATAGAAAAATGATCAAGAAGCAAACAAATTGTTTATTTTACATATTTACATATGAGAGCGCATGCTGTTTCAGGAGAGTAATCCACAATAGTAGCGGATGATGTGATGTGATGCTTCTCGAAGCACTGCTTAAAAGCAGATCTCCCTGTGAGATTTTTTTTTTTTTGACCTGTGTTTCTTTTCCATTCTTAATTAATTATTCTGTCAATATTTAACAGTGTAAATCACATGCTCCAGAAGAATCAGAAACAAAAAAGGGAAACGTTTTCAAAAACAAAAACTGCCTTAGTGTACATTCATGGATGTCGCCATGCGTCAAATTCCTGCCAGAGATCGAATAGCCAATCAGCAGCCTGCTGCACACCAGCCAGTCAGCATTGCAATGTCTACAGAGTTTTTTTTTTTTTTTTTAAGTGTCATCCACTATTAATGAACAGCACATCATACTTTTTAACCCTTTTATAGTTTCCTTTAACTGTAACGGCTGTTCCTTCCTGCCATCTATTACATTATGAAAGTTATGAGTCATCCTCTCACCAGTCTGTCTCTTGAAGTTAATGAAACAGAACATTTAGCATGGAATTTTTATCAAGAAACTAAGTTCTCTAGCATGCTAATTATTAAATTTTCAATGTCCTATAAACTATTATCACTTTAAGAAATGCTCGAATAAGAGAATGAATGTATTCGTATAAACCTGTAAGTAACCTTGCAGTCAGGATTGCTATCAGAGCTGCTGTAAAAGTGAATCAACACTTTTCAGAATCCAGATCACAACACTGCTGAGGTATAAAGCTCTATGATTAGACTTTCATTGATTGACTAAGTAAACTGAAAATTGTGTGAAGAATTAATAAAATCATTCATTGCAATTGTTTTTGACAACTAAGGATCATAATCTCACTATAGCAGCATGTACGCCAGGGGTGCTCACACTTTTTCAGCCTGCGAGCTACTTATAAAATGACCAAGTCACAAAGATCTACCCACTACAAA
>JAQNCB010000001.1:54372723-54383896 GCA_030068295.1 Euristhmus nudiceps
GAGTTGGGGTTTTTGGAGGGCTGGAACGGATTAAATGGTTTTCAGTTATTTTCTATGGGGAAAATTGATTTGAGATATGAGTTTTTTGAGTTACGAGCATGCCCGAACGAATTAAACTCGTATCTCAAGGTACCACTGTATTTCCGATCAGACACTTTTGGACGAACACATTCACAAGCTTGTGAAATCTTGTTCAGATTATGTTCTGCCTAGATGTGCATCTGATTGAAAAAATGATACAGTTCTTATCACCAGAGATAGAAAAAGTCAGGGTGGATGTTTAAATGATTTGTAGATGGTTATGAAAGTAAATAGTCTGGCAAAATCTGTCCAAAACAGCATACTGAATGTCTTATTGCTTCAGAAAGTACCCAACACCCCTGCCATTCAAATGATGTGCAAAAGTTTGCACTTAACTGCAGAATAATAATGTGTGCGTGTTTGTTTCAGTACTGTGTATGGACAGATGGGCTAAATGCTCTTTTGGGGAAAGAAATGACCAGTGAATTCACTCGTTCTGACTTGGACACTCTTCTTAACATGGAGATGAAGCTCCGCCTCCTGGACCTGGAGAACATCCAGATTCCAGAGGCCCCACCCCCTATCCCGAAAGAGCCTAGTAATTATGACTTTGTCTATGACTGCAACTGAAGCCCTCCACTGGACCAAGTGATTTTTTTTTTTTTTTTTTTAACATGCAGACTGGAAGAAAAAACTTCTAGGAAACAAATGAAACTATGGATTGACTTTTATTTCTTTCTTTCGCTTTCTTCTTTTTTATTGTATAATTTCCCAGTTTTATCAAACTAGGTTTGCTCCTTGTGGGTCTCTGACACGCGTCCCATATGGTTGGAATCTGAACCTCTTAATTTTCGGCCAACATTGCAGTAACACACACACACATACATACATATAGACACCTTGAACCAGGTTTACTTCTAGCTCACGCATATACACTCAGTCATAATGCTTGTCCTTTCTGTTTTTATTTCCATCCATCCTGTTTGATGTGAGAGCTCCTTTGCTGAGTTCATGCAGAGAATGGGGAGTTTGGCTTTTAGCACTTCCCTCAGCAAACGTCTGACTCACCCAGGCAACATCTAGCAGTACAGAAAATGCAGACTAGTTTAAGTGTCCATATCCAAAGCCATCAGCGCACCCTATCTATGTTTCACAAACAATAGACTGTTAACTGAACTCTTGACTCATATTAGCCCTGATCTGAATCTGTCTTTCCCTCGGTGGTCTGGCCTGCCTATGGGACTGTAACCTGAAAATCCAACACTCGCTTCTACTTAATACCCACCAGACTTGTGGTAGACTGCTGTAACATTCCAAAGCAATATATTGAGCTTCTGTTTTTGTAACATGATGTAAACTTTAGTGATATTTGTGCAGCCAAGTAGTCAGTATTCTGTTTTGTGTCAGTTAAAAGATTTTTTTTAACATGAGATAAATTTGATCATTAATGTTAATTTAAGTTAAGTAATAAATACTCTGTTTTATTCTCCTGAATTATTTTTTTATCCCGTCAGGTGTTTGTATTTTAGAGCCCAACACCATGCTGTTTACATTAAAGACCGATTCCAATTCAGCTCTTGATTGCATTTCTCTTCGAAGACACATTTTAAATCCACTTGTTCTTTATGTGAGCAGACTTTTATCAGCTGGGATCAAACCCATTACACTTTTTACAGTACCCTGTCTGTACTTTTCTTGAATATTAAGCTTTATTGCTTGGCAAATTAATTAGGACAAAAGCTATTTAATATTGATAATTGTATTTTCTTGGATAAACCTATCTGAAATTAATTAATTCAAATTTTGCATCCCCCTTCATAAATGGAAAAAACTACCACTGTCTGGTTTGTATTTAAACCCAAAGCTGGTATGATCTCAGCCCAAATTGCCTGTGTTTGTGAGTAGGTTTTCTCACTGGAGGTATCCGGTGTCGAACTCTATCACCTCCTCCTCCTTCTTGGTGTTGGTTGTGTTATGGCCAGTTGGCCCTGAAAGTCCTACTCCATTGTTATTAGTGATCAGAATCTCATGAAATAGTATACGTGTTCTTGTGACCTAGTACTCTGTGGAGAACAATTTTGGATTTTCGTACCTGAAACAGAATTACGACAGAATTTTTATAACTGAAAAAATCCATGATACATGGACAGAATTGAAATTTGACGACGTTATACTGTGTCACGATGCCACCGATTCTGTAGGATCAAATTTTTCACTTTACAACCCAGATGTAGAATCATGATGTCAGTCACGAAATTTCAAAGTCTTACTCCTGCTTTATTACTGACTGAACTTGCAAACATGAAACTGATGTAGAATTCTATTGAATTTAACCGGATTTTTGATTTTCAAATCAGAAATGGGCTCAGGTTATGAGACTGACACACTACCTACTGTGCTAACGAGGCAGCAATCAGAAATGGAATCGCTGGAATTCCGTTTATGTAGCTCTGGTACCTGAATGCGTCACGGATGTACCTGTTGAGCTCAGTTTAGCCTGTTGTTTCAATCAAGCAGAAGCCATACCAAATTTCATGTGTTTAATGGAGAGGTGACTCATTGTTGTATAACCATGTTCGACCATGCCAGAGTGTCAAATAATGATTTTGTAGCTTTAACATAAAACAGGGAAACCTCCATTTTTGGGCAAGCTCTTAACCACAAGTGTGCCTCTGTCCACCCAGCAGTATAAATGGGTACCAGTAAAAATACTGGGAAGGTAATCTACAATGGACTAGCGTCCCATCCAGGAGGAGTTGAACTCCTAGTCACTTCACGCTACAGAAACCGGGGATAAGCACCGGCTCTGATGAGCCACTGAGCTCGGGTGTAAAAGCCCACAGACCATATTGCTACAAGTGTGTCAACAATTATTTTTTTATCAATCTCATTCCTGTTCATATGCTCAAGTTTGTGTAATTAATGAGATTAAAAAAAAAAAACCTTTGTTATATTTATTAAGGCTGACTTATGGTGTGAAAAGTAAAAAACCGCTCGAAATCTGTTAAGGGTTGTTTTTGTGCAATCAAATTCTGTCAGCTATCAAGAGTGAATGGAATCAGAAAAACAAACATCACTGGCCTTCAAACAGAAATACTGACATTTCACAGAGCTGGAGAAGATCATCAAAACAGTGAGATACCAGGATTCAGAAATTCATAGTTCATAAACACAAAACCTCCCCCAGCATGTGGAGGAAAATATACGGTAGTTCAAAACTGATAGATTCACAAGGACTAAAACAAACTGTATGAGCTTTGTTTAGCAGCCAGTGGAATAAAAATGATCATTTACAAATATCTTCATTGTTTTAATATCATTGTCTCAATACGTGTTTTGTCCATTTCTGTAACTTGAAAATGAATATCTGTAAAATTGTATGTTTGTGCTGATATTCAAGCCTTCTGACATATAAAGCATATTTCTCAGTAAATTACAAAAGTTTTATTAATTACATGAACCAGGGAAGAAAGTCACATTTTCCTAAAAAGCCAAAACTGATTAATTTGCAAAACACATTTTATTCTTTGTATACCAGTCATTAGAAAATCATTACTGACCGTTACATGGAAATGGGAACACAGCATTAAAGAACTAAATATTGATTAATGGATTTGATTTATCAAATCCTTGTGAAGAACTGACTGTTTTGTAGATAAGATACCATAATAATAATAATAATAATAATGATGATGATGATGATGATTTAATTATTTTATTATAATTGATGTCATTATTTTTAATTTCAATGTGAAATGAATTGTAAAAGGAAGTGCTTCATGCCGTTTCAGAATTTCAAAGCTCTCCGTGTGGAAGCAGTTCAAGGTTCACATGTACAATATCCCCAGTGCTGTTGAAGCTGAGCGTCTGCTTTTTTTAGATGTCAATCTTAAAATGAAATTTTATCTAACAAATGTCAAAAATAACACCCTGCACTGCTATAAACCTTGCCTCTAGTCCTATATTTTCATTACCTGATAGCTCACGAACAGAAATGGCTTTTTCCTCTTGAATATAGTTAGTAAAACATATCTTTCCTATTTCTGAAACCAACTTGTTGTGAAATATTATAATCTCACACACACACACACGCACACAGCCTGGCCAAATATGTCTTGCACGCTAATATTTTGTTCGACTGCATATATCCTTGATTACAGCGTGTAATTGCCATGGTATTGTTTCGACAAATTTAGCACCATCACAATATTCCCATCCAGTGTCGGGTTCCTCATGCTCCCTGAACCATTAATTCATTTTCTGAACCACTTATTCCTAATTAGGGTCGCAGGGAGGCTGGTGCCCATCTCAGAGGTGCAGGGTACACCCTATACAGCTCGCCAGGCCATCACAGAGCTGACACTCTTGCGCAACCATTCTCACACTCACACCTAGGGGTGATTTGGAACAGCCAGTTAACCTACTGTGCATGGGGTTTTTTTTGGACTGTGGGAGGAAACCGGAGTACCCAGAGGAAACCCATGCAAGCATGGGGAGAACATGCAAAACTCCACACAGAAATGCCTGAGCTGTGAATCAAAACCAGGACCTTCTTCCTGTGAGATGGATGTGCTAACCACTACGCCACTGTGCCGCCCCTCCTTGAACCACTCTTTCACTATTTCAGCCTCAATTTTATATCTGTGCCATCAGGGAAGAAAATGTCCATTTGAGTTGATAACCTGCTGAGCAGTTGTCTTAATTTTTCTTCCACCCGATGCTGCTGATCCTCAACTTCACCAACAGAAGCCACAATAGAGCCACTTAGTGCGGTCACTGGTCAGCTGATCCAGTGAACCAGATTCCTCAGGTTAGCAAAACATCATAGAAGTAATTTGTGTCCAGTTCATCTGTGAATTATTGAATGACAGCATTTGCAATATTAACATGATGCCCAGTATGCTGGTTCACTGTTGTGCCCCATGACACTTAAAGACTTTTGTTAAAGGCTCAGGTAAGGGTCACACTATGATGACTGGAGCTCTGCTTGTCCAAAACAGCAGGTCTTTTGGGGCGTTCCTGGTATGCAGTATTAAATACCTACCAATGGTGGTTCAAAGAAGGACAAGAAGTGAACTGGCAAGAGTGTCATGAGTGCACAAGGCTCATTAATGCATATGGGGAGCGAAGGATAGTTCATCTGGTCTGATCCGACAGAAGAGCGGCTGTAGCTGAAACTGCTAAAACTGCTGATGCTGACTATGACAGAAAGGAGTCAGAACACACAGTGCATTACAGCTTGCTTCTGACCAGTCAGGTGGTTTTCATGTTATGGCTGATCGGTGTGTGATGTTTAATTCTGTCACTGCTACAAAATCCATCATGACATTGCTGCATCCTCCAAATTTTTTTGCACCCTAGTAATATGATGAAAGAGGTGATAAAGTGTCAGCGTTTGAATGCTTTCCCCATGCTGGCGTGGGTTTCCTTTGGGTACACCAGTTTCCTCCCACAGTCTGAAGACGAGCACATTGTTACTTGGCCACTCTAAATTGCCTTGGTGTGAATATGAGCGTGAATAGAATGTTCCTAGAAATAGGTTTTGCAGAGGGCTTGTAACCTACTTGAGTAAAAACATACAGTGCAACAGAAACCATGTCTCGTGGCCCAATGCATCATGGGATGTGGAATTAAATGGACAAATATGCATCTATAACATGATTTATAAATCCCAATGTATTGTATTGTATTGTTTATCTCACGCTCAGACTCTCGGTGTCTTAATGCAAATATTTTAATGCTAAAATGAGTATTCTTCTTCCATTATATGGAAAGTAGTTCGCTTTTAGAAAGATGTTATTCAGTATTTAAAATGTTTGTCGCCTTTTAATGAATGTCTGGCAAGTTGTTACCTTTTCATCAGTAACCCATGTGCCATGCAACAATGATTATTTCTTTCCATTCATGTCTGTAGAAATCAGCATCTTAAAAATAACCTGAAGCACAGCATGCATCTAATCTTTTTCTAGCTCGCCGACAAGTACTTAATGCCATGTGATAAATCTAGATTAAAGTCTTCATCACCGTTTATTGGTGGTTGTTGTTTTGTCTCCCCTCACAGCTTTAATAGAATCATAAGGGTCATTACCACAAATGGAGGCATTTATGACTAATTTTTTTTTTTTTTTTAAATGCACCCCAGCCCCACCTTACACTTTACCATTCTGAAGATGATACGTTTACCTTACAAATGAACTCATTTTTCTTTATATTGTATTTAAGTGGTACATTAGCCGTATTCAGATCTGTAATACAAGACACAGAGTAAAAATATCTCCGATCATCACAGTGAATGTGGGCAGCACGGGGGCGTAGTTAAGGTATTCGGCTCGTGCCCCGGGTTCGGCCATTTCATCCCCCTCCCCCGCATGTACTCCCCATGTTTGCATGGGTTTTCTCCGGGTACTCTGGTTTCGTCCCACAGTCCTAAGACATGCATATTAGGCTAATTGCCTGTTCCCAAGGTGCAAGTGTGAATGGCTGAGCTTTTCAGGGTGTACACCACCTTCGCCCAGGGCATAGCCACCATATAATGCAGCTCAACAAATAAGTGAGAGATGAGGATCATAGTGAGTGCAGAGAATTACTTTTTTTTTTTTTTTTTTTTTAAAGAATGTCTGACCCACCCAAAGTGCCTTTTTGATTCCCATAATGTGTAGGAAGTCTTTACAAGCTATTAGTAAGAGTGAGCCTAAAAGCAGGGCTTAAATATGGCCTTGGATAGAGCATCGATTACAGCATCATCCCTCATCACTTCGTTAAAAGAATATTCCAGTACTTCCCAATCTCCTGCCTCTCTAACCTGTGTGTGGTCACAATTTTTAAACAGTAATAAAATGAAAGAGGATGAACAAATGGTGGTGTCCATAAATGTTTCTGAAAAGACAGTAATAATAATTCAATTCTTCAATTCTGCATAAATCGATTCCTAGACATGGGACGAATATTCGATTTGAGGATCGACTACGTAGCAGGAAAACTTGATCCACAACTCACTTTATTAGGCACACCTACTCATTCATACGGTTATCCAATCAGCCAATCATGGGGAAGCACTTCCACATTATAAAATCATTAATGGTGCACAGAAACAATCCAGGGAAGGGCAATCATGCAGGTGGGATTTTACATCTGTGTTATTTTATGTATTGTGCTGCTGCCACAAAGGGATGCCGTGCAAGTGCAGATGTTTCTCTTAAAGATACAGGTGTGTATGACAGATGACATGCTTTCATATTTGTCTTGCACGAAAACCTTGCAGTTTTTATTTTACCTAAAAGTCCATCCATCCATCCAGCCTTCCATCATTCCGTGTACTGCTTATCCATCAGTGTTTTCAGGGTACCTGGAGCCGATTCCAGCTGGCGTTCGCTGAGAGGTAGGGTACACCCTGAGCAGCTTGCCAGTCTATCACAGGACTAACATTGACAACCATTCTCATTCTCACTCTAAGGGCAATTTCGAATACTCACTTGACCCAATGTGCATGTCTTTGAACTGTGGAAGGAAACCAGCGTATCCAGAGGAAACCCATGCAAGAACTGGGAGAACGTGCAAACTCCATATAAAATGGATACTGGCTGAGATTTGAACCTTTGCACTGTAAGGTGACGGTGCCAAGTGCTGCACCACCGAGCCTTATAATCTCATATTGGAAATGTTTACTGATGATTGAGTTTATATTGCTTATCTGCTTATTGTATAACAGAAGCTTGTGGGCATGCTGGAACAGATTGCTGGCTCAAGCTGATTTATTGAAACACGCATTTACTTTATGTACTCACAATTCATTTGAAAAATCAGGCATGTTCTACTGAATCGCACTGCTGAGAAATCAGCAATAAGTCTTAACTTTGTTTTTGTTTTTTTCAGTAGTAAATGGCAGGTGAAAGTTGAATTCTGTGTTTACATCCAGCAAACATCAGAGACCAATTATTTTTCACAGCTGTATACAGGTTTGGTGGAGGAAAGTCTGAAATAAATAATTCACAGTATGTCAATCCCCCCCGAGTTCCTTTCGAGCTTGCCTGGGAGTGAAGTTCTGATGCTGACTTTGTTTAGCTCTGAATTCTATGAAGCTCAACACAGTGGGGAGCAGCTGCTCCTCCCTGTCCTCCAAGCAGACATGCTAATCTGATCTGATTACAGACGACACTGACTGGATGCCTCATACTTTAGCTTAATGTTTGCATCCAGTCTTTACTCTGTGTTTCATACCTCTGAAGAACATCATTAGAGATAAATGTCAAAATGCCTTATATCATAAATTTAGGATCATCTCAATATTGTGCCAGCTATTAGCATAACCTGTATTAGTCAACAAGCATCTGTCTCTTTTGTGGAAAAAGCTCTGTGGTTTTCAGCAAGGTGGATGATAGTCGGTCAAAAGGAACAGTTTATTTAATCCAACATCAGTTCATGACTGTTTAAATACTGTTTCAATATCCTTCAGAAATTTCAATAGTATTGTCACAATTTTTTTTCCTTCTCAAGGTGAAAATACACCGAGTGGCACGATAGCGTAGTAGTTTGCATGTCTGCCTCACAACAAGAAGGTCCAGGGTTCAAATCCTGGGCTCGGTGAAGGTGTTTCTGTATGGAGTTTACATGTTCTCTCCATGATTATGTGGGTTTCCAGTCCAAAGAGATACACATTAAGCTAATTGGCTGTTGCCAGTTGAAACTAGGAGTGAGTGTAGATGGGTGAGTCTAGATGGTTGTGTGTGTGTGTCCCCACCCTGCGAGAGTCTGGCAAGCTGTTCAGGGTATACCATACTTTCGTTCAGAGAAGGCTGAGATGGGCTCCATCCTCTCTGCAACCCAAGCAGGTTCAGGTGATTTGGCAAATAAAGGAATTAATGGAAACCTATAAACATGTTGAAGTTTAGTAAAATATAGTGGGGCAAAAACGTATTTCGTCAGCCACCAATTGTGCATGTTATCCCACTTAAAAAAATTAGGGAGGCCTTTAATTTTCATCACAGGTACTTCAACTATGAGAAACAGAATGGGGAGAAAGAATCCAGGAAATCACATTGTAGGATTTTTATCAATTATCTGGTAAATTCCTCGGTAAGTATTTGGTCACCTACGAACAAGCAAGATTTCTGGCTCTCAAAGACCTGTAACAACTTCTTTAAGAAGTTCCTCTGTCCTCAACTTCAAGCACCTGCTTGAACCCATCAGTATAACAGTCACCTGTCCACAACCTCAAACAGTCAGACTCCAAACTCCACTATATCCAAGACTGAAGAGCTGTCAAAGGACACCAGAAACAAAATTGTAGACCTGCATCAGGCTGAGAAGAATGACTCTGCAATAGGTAAGCAGCTTGGTCTGAAGAAATCAACTGTGGGAGCAAGTATTAGAAAATGGAAGAAATACAAGCCCACTGATAATCTCCCTCGATCTGGGACTCCACACAAGATCTCAAACCGTGGGGTCAAAATGATTACGAGACCAGTGAGCAAAAATCCCAGAACCACACAGGGGGACCCAGTGAATGACATGGAGAGAGCTGAGACCAAAGTAACAAAGGCTACCATCAGTAACACACCACCATGCTGCCCTTTTATTTTAGAATCATGAAAATTCTGTATTTACTTGGAGAAAAAAAACAGGAAAATCAAACAAAGATGAGAGATCCGGGTAAAACCCGACTCATCTTCCATGGAAAAGATGTGGAGTTTCCAGGGGTATCAGTTAACATCACGAGAATTTAAAACCCAACTGTCAATCATTTGAGATTCAAATGTAAAATGCTCATTTATTGGGATGGTAGTGGTGTGTGTGTGTGTGTGTGTGGAGGGGGGTGGAAATCAGTGTTTAAATGTTTAGCTCTAACATAAAAAGTGAAATTATTAATAAAGTATGAAGTAATACATTCTATCTCCAACTGGTTTCGGGTGATATTAATACATGTCACTATAATCCACTCCCAGGACCACTTCTTCCTTTGCATGGTACATTCATCTGTGTGGGAGGCTGTTCAGTCTAATTCTACTTCTCCTCACTTGGAAATATAATTCTTGATTTGGCACCGATGCTAACCCCACTATATTTGTTCTAATGTAAGCTTGCCTTATGTTGCATTATGTTATGTTGCCTTTTTCATAATGTGTGCATTGTTTCCACTGGGGCTACATTAAACAAATTAAAGTATTGACTCATTTAACAATATTATTTTAATACAGATGAGTTTGCCCTCAACTCTCTGTGATTAGTGTTTGTGCAGATTGGTTTGGGGATTGTTTTTGTGTGTGTACATGTGTTGCCTAAGAGCAAAATTAACAGGGCAGAATAATTAGATTATGTAAGATCCAGCTCCGACTGACTGCAACGTCATGTTAATCTCGAACAGAAGATAACGACTGACACTACAATTATTTATACCAACACTATTTCCTACTTATCAAAACTGTTTTGTGACTGTTGCGATCCATTTCCAAATAAAAAACAAAATTAATACTGCTTATTGTTGACTACCATTCTGAATCTTTTATTTGTAAGACCTCTTACTTTTGAATGGCTCTTATATTTTAGCTATGAACCTCTTCTCTCCTTCAGGTCGTCCCACCATCTGTGCTCAAAAATCTGTTCTCACATCTTTGCACCAGAGATGTTTTTATCTATAGCAGACTAAGTGTCCCCTCTGGAGTCAGATTTGATTTGTCACTCAGGCATGCCTTTACTTGTCAGAAGATATCGCTCATCTTTCAGAATGCTTGTCATTGTGGTGAAAACAACAAAGGCGTGCCTCTTGTCCTAGCTGTGTCATGGCAACGCTGTTCGGGTTACATTATAAATGCTAGATGGGAGGAAGGGGGCGGGACTTGAACAGGATATCAGTTCATGTTGATGGATACAGCAAAAAGGCAGCTTTTGCTGGGAAAGCATGGTCACCATTAGTTACAGTAATCAGTTCTCAGCATGAAACTGACAGGCTTACCATTGGAAAGTTACCACAAGTTTGTATATAGAGCAGGGGTCACCAACGTGGTGCCCGCAAGGACCACAGGAGTAGCCTGCGGACCTGTTCTAAAAATATCACCATAGCTCCTCTTAACAGTGAGCTACATCTAATTTTTTTTGTGGCTATTCTTTTTTAAAATCACACTTGCATTTGGTGTGAAATTGAAAATGACAATATTAA
>JAQNCB010000001.1:54387305-54399135 GCA_030068295.1 Euristhmus nudiceps
ACACACACACACACACACACACACACACACACACACACACACACACACACACACACACACACACACACACACTCGGATCAGTGGGCTGCCACCAACATCGGGCATCCTGGAAAGCAGTTGGGGTTAGGTGCCTTGCTCAAGGGCACTTCAGACATGAATGTGGAGGAAGGGAAGGTGGAGCTCACTACCCCACCACTACACATTATTCCTGCTAGTTCAGGAATCGAACCAGCACCCTCTCAGTCCCAAAGCCGCTTTTCTAACCATTAGGCTTACAGTTGCCCCATGGTTGTGCATGTTGCCCTGTGATAGTTCGCACCGTTTAGCACCACATAGCACCCTGTTTGCTCCACACTCCACACAAAAACACTCAAGCCCAAACCAGGACCTCACTGTTATAAGGCAGACATGTTCACCATTACACCACCGCGCTGGCCCACCTTATTCTTATTTCATCAATCAATAATGACAGATTTTTTTCTGAAAAAATATGAAAACATGCTTTTTTGCTGATAACAGCAATACCATTATCAATCAATCACTTTTTAAACTTGGCTCAACAATGTACAAATGATCCTTAAACAAAAGCCTCAGGCAAAGTGAAAGGACAGTATGTTTTCAACAGTACTGAAATCAGAAAATTTTGATAACCGTGAAGAAAACTACAAAGCAGGGAAGCTTTTAAAGGCTGGGCTAAAAATAAAATCAGATTTTTTTTTTCACCAACCTATATCCGATTTACTATTCCGATCTTCTTTTAAGCTAGTTAAGCCCAATAGAGTGGATATTAGACTAGACCCATGTACATTAATGTGATTCTTACCTTGTGCTAATTCTAATGAGCTGCCAAAGTAAAGGCACCAGATTGTGGGTTACATCTTCGGTGGGGATGTCACTGTGCTCCAGTGCCACCACAGAAGTCTCCATTTGCTTTTTTTTTTTTTTTTTTAAAAGGCAAGGGAATTATCAAAGAGGTTTAACAAATTCAACATGGAGAATAACAGCAAACACACTTCTTGAATTAAGCCAGTTGTGAGAACCCTGGGTGTGGTACCACCTCAGTGCAGAATTTATGGAGCAATTTAAGCCAAGTTAAGTAACTTTCTGGGCTGTGTGTTAATTAGCTACTTGCTAACTGGATTGTGATTTTTATTTTATGCATCAGGGTAGCCCAGTGGTGTAATGGTTAGTACACCTGCCTCACAAGCCTCAGCAAGAAGGTCCTGGGTTTGAGTCCCTGCCTTGGTGAGGATGTTCTCCCTATGCTTGGGTGGGACATGCAGATCAGGCTAATTAGCTTTTCCAAATTGATGCTAGGTGTGAGAGAGAATGTTTGCGTGTGTGTACGCCCTGCGATGGTTTGGCGAGCTGTTCAGAGTGTCCCCTGCCTTCACCCCATGTCAACTGAGATGGGCTTTGGCCTACCCACAACCCCGACAGGATTAGTTCTGCGGATGAGCGAGTCAATGAGAGAGATCTTACAAGTGTTCCTAAACCAAAAATTCGAATTAATCGCTAAAATTGATTTCTTGCCCAGCTCCAGTAGGAGACTTCAATCGCCTTTTCAGATGGATTGCATGAGTCTGGCTGAAATAGAAAAGCCTATAAATAAGAGATCAAGTCTTGTGGGGTTTTTAAAAGATGGTAAATTATCCAGTGGATGAAACAAGCAAATGGTTAAAAGCAGTAGCATCCAATCTTATCCACAAAAGGCTGGTGTGTTGCAAGACATTACTCCTCCTGATCCACCTCTCCTATAAGGGACACCTTGAACCCTAATCGACAAGTGGTTACACAACATGAATCAACAAGCTCGTTTATCCCACCTAAAACATACCAAGGCTATCTTTACCCCTCAGGCTTATTGGTTCACCTTTGCCTTCTGGATCTTGGGCACTGCAGTAAGAGGTACTTGGGTGTGGCTGCAGTATTTCTTTCTAACTAAGTGGATGAGACTAGACAGCCCTGCTTTATACTGCCTTCTCTGCTGCATGATGCCGCCATCTACTGGGCTTTATGAAGTGTAAAAACCTTAAAGGGTTCATTTGGGCAGGTGAACAAGACTTGGTTTAATAAGCGACTGGGTTTGCTTCAATAAGCAGGCTGATGACACTTTTGTAAACAGCATGTCAAGAATTGATGGGTCTATTTCCACCAGGCGGATTACGGTGTGTTAAAAAAATTTAAAATAAACAAGCCATTACAAAAAACACAGTAAATCACTGTTAATTTAATTAAATTGGGAATCAAATATTTACACACTAGTTCCTTGATTATTTAGTTGGTTATTGTATAAAGCAAAACCTGTAAGCATTTGTGAAACAGAATACAATAATTCATTGGAATATCTCATATTAAATCAAGGATGATTAAATCTAGGTTAACAATTTTTTTATACACGTGATTCAAGTGCCATTATGTTATCCAAACATATAACACATGATATTATCACTCATTCCCAATGGATCTGAGTCCAAAATTCACCCGTGTTCATTCACTTATGCTGTGTGTAGGGGAAGGGGGAGTGCATGGGGATGTGCGGTTCTCGTTAGGCCAGAGTTACTCGCTGACCTGGTGTGAACAGCACAGCATTCTGTGACTTGCCTTCTCTCAAAGCCCCAAATGACTCATAGCTGCAGTGACACCCATATAAAACACAAAATTATTGTCAAACTGGGATTACTTTTTTTAAAACTGGCAAAAAGGCACATTAATTCAAGTCACTTACAGATCAGTATATCTCCTCCAGTCTGGTCTACTGATAGAGGCTCGTGTGTTAGCCAGTGCTGATGTGATGTGTGACTGACATATCAGGACCACAGGTTTAATTTGTGCTCTCTGTTCCAAACTGGTGTCCTCCTATAACCAGCAAAATGAACACACACACACACACACACACACACACACACACACACACACACACACACAACAATAAGACATATGATAAGAGATATGGCTTCCTGGATGGAACATACGGCCAACAGTTTTATCATTATAATATGTGGGTAGGTCTTTAACTGACCAGACTTTTGTGATAGCTGTTTTTGATGGTGTTGAGGTCGCTTCTCAGGTGCTCAGATTGCTCTGGGTTCAGCTCCTGGAAGCCCTGCTGCACAGAGGACATGAGCACTGGCCCAAGGAGGAAAGTCATGTCTCTCACTGATGCACCAGTCAGCTCATGCGTGGTGGAGTTGGGAACAGATATGCACTGTGAATTTTTGGAGTGAAGAGTGTTTAAAAAAAAAAAAAAAAAAAAAAAAAAAAGATACAGTATCCTCATTTAAATCTTATTAGAAGCAACAACATTATTTTAAGGTAAGGCAGGTTTTTTTTTTTTTTTACATCTAGGGAAAGTTTTTTTCTGAGTTGTTCTTCCCAATTTAGTCACAGCCAACTCCCACCCATCAGGTATTGCCTCCCATCGTAAACAATTACCACCAACCTGGGAAGGGCATAAGAAAGCATACGCCCCCTCCGTAACACATGATCCACCCATATATTTACAAACTGCTGTGCATGTGCCTTTGGTGGTGTCCTAATACACCTGGAGGGAAAGCGTTGAATTGTATGAATGAGCTTATATACACCCATGATTGGCTGGTGATCACTGCAAGTGAGTTATGCCATCCCTTCCTTCAGTAGAGAGCTTGGCCAACTAAGAGTACTATAAACTCCCAGCTGCGAATGGCTGCAGCATCAACCTGGATTCAAAATTGCAATCTCTAGATAGGGAGTCCACTTTTTTTTTTTAAGACTACGTAGTCATTTAAGGCTAAAAGTGAAAGAAAATAGCATGGGATTCCCATTATTCAATATAACGAACCATATATTTTCTCTGTTAGCATGAATGGTCATAACCAGAATACTACTTAATCACTGTCATCATCATTACTCCTGCTACCGGTGTTTTCATCCATGTGAGTACATATTTCTACGCTGATGTCTGTACTCTCAATTAAACCCAATGCAGAGGATAATAGACTAAACCCATGTACACTAATGCAATTCTTACCAGCTCTGAAGGTGAATGGTGGCCTAGTGCTAATTCGAATGAACTGCCAAAGTAAAGGCGCCAGATGTTGTGGTTTACATCTTCAGTGGGAATGTCGCTCTGCTCCAGTGCCACTGCAGAAGTCTCCATGCCAGCCTCAGGCTCTCCTGCAGAGTCATCAGAGGCACTGCTGTGGTTTAGGAAGATCAGTGATGATACGCTGACTTCACTGTCTGATCCTGAGCCCAAATCCTGCACCGTAATGGAACAAAATATTGGCCATTTTTAGTCACACGGTTGTTTGTTCATTTATTTCTTGGTTTCACTGCACAAAGATGATTAATACACCAGTCACCTATGAAATATCAATGGAAAAGTAGGTTCTGAGCCAAGTTTAGTCATGACCCACTGCATAAATGCTGCTTGCATACCTCCTGCAGTAATAATTTTCACCTTCATTTGAAAGCATCCGTATGCTTCTTACCCGTCATTCTTTAAGACTTTAAAAAACTAAGTATAGACGAGCCTCTTTAATAAAGCCAGCACATAGTTCTGAGTGTGACTCACAGCCAGCATGCTTGGTCCCAGACTGCTGTGAACGGCCTCCAGCTGAGCATTGTATAACAAGCCTTTCAGGTCGGCGCCTGTGTACAGCTCGGTGGCGACAGCGATCTGCTCCAAGTCCACATCTGCTGCCAGTGGCACAGCACGGGTCAATGCCTTTAGGATTTCCAGCCTTGCTTCCTAAAGGCAATAATATTCACAGTCACCCCACTGACCACCTACGCACTGTAACCTGCTATTGGCACCCTTCAGTGTGATGGTGATGCAGTTAAAATGTCATTGTTGTCTCCCTGTTATACATGCTTAAATCCTCAAATTACTCTGCTCAAAAAAATGAATGGAACACTCAAACAACACCGCCTAAATCTCAACAAATGGCATATTGTGGATGAAAAAATTTTATTCATTACATAGTGGAATGCGTTGAGAACAAAAACAACATAAGAATGGTTCAGGGAAATTAAAATCTGGACAGTCTGTGGTGCAAAGTGGCGCTGGCCAGTACACCAGAAGCCCTAGAGGGGGCCGAAGGAGGACAACAACCCAGCAGCAGAACCGTTATCTGCTTCTTTGTGCACGGAGGGACAGGAGGGGCACTGCTAGAGTCCTACAAGGTGACCTCCAACAGGCCTCTAATGTGCATGTTTCTGCTCAAACTGACGCCATGAGGGTGGTATGAGGGCCCGTCGTCCACAAGTGGGGCCTATACATTTGCCAGAGAACATAGAGATTGGCAGATTCACCATTGGCACCCTTTACTCTTCACTGATGAGAGCAGGTTCACCCTGAGCACATGTGACAGACATGACAGAGTCTGGTGACGACGTGGAGAACATTCTGCTGCCTGCAACATCCTCCAGCATGACCTGTTTGGCGGTGGATCAGTGATGGTCTGGGGAATCATTTCTTTAGAGGGCTGCATAGCCTTCCATGTGCTAGCCAGGGGTACCCTAACTCCCATTAGGTACCGGTATGAGATCCTGAGACCCATTTTGAGACCATATGCTGGTGCAGTGGGCCCTGGGTTCCTTCTGATGCTTGACAATGCTCGGCCTCATGTGGTGGAGCGTGTCAACAGTTCCTGCATGATGAGGGCATTGATGTTATGGGCTGGCCTGCCTGTTCCCCAGGCCGAAATCCAATTGAGCACATCTGGGACATCATGTCTCATTCCATCTGCCAGTGCCACCTTGCACCACAGACAGTCCAGGAGTTGACTGATACTATGATGACCCAGGTCAGGGAGGAGATCCCCCAGGACAGCATCCGTCGTCTCAACAGGAGCATGCTGGCGTTGTAGCGACTGCATACAGGCACGTGGAGGCCACACATACACTACTGAGGCTCATTTTGACTCATCTTGAGGAAGATCTAACTTCTGTGGATCCATTCCATGGATGAGAATTTTAATTTCCCTTAACCACTCTTATGTTGTTTTTGTTCTCAATGCATTCCACTATGTAATGAATAAGGATTTTCTTCCACAATATGCCATTCATTGAGATCTAGCTTTTTTCAAGATTGAGATTATTTTTTTTGAACAGTGTATATAAACTGTTTCCATAACAACAGGTTTCAAATGGATATTAGCAGATCTATTACCAGATTAGTTTCTCATATGCACAAGGATATCTAATATGAATAAAGCATGCAACAAAAAGAATAAAAATCTATACAATTAATTCATGTATCCTGGTATACTAAGCAAAATAATTCCATTCTCTATAGGTCGTGTAAAACTGACCCGGTTTGGAGGAGGGCAGTACAGGGCCTTGTCCAGCCGACCGGGCCTCAGTAGTGCAGGGTCGATCAGATCAGGACGACTGGTGGCTGCCAGGACGTACACTCCTGAGATAATTAAAACATGGTAGATCTACGCTAATCAGCCATAACAAAATGTATATACACCCCCTGCCATAACATTAAGCAGTTTGCCTATAATTGTGTTTCACAATATGTTCAGTCAAACAGTTAAAATTCCAGAAAATTAAAATGTGCTGCTCTCCTACTCACCCTGCAACCCCTCTACTCCATCCAGCTGTGTGAGCAGCTGGTTTACCACTCGGTCAGTGACTCCTGTGCTGTCGTGTCCTCTGCGTGGTGCCAAAGAGTCAAACTCATCAAAAAAAAGGATACAGGGCTTAGCTGCTTGTGCTCTACAGTGATCCATAAAAGAAAACAAACAAACAAAAAAAAAAAACGAAGAGAAAACAATAATTTATTTAGAGAATTTATTGAACGGCAAGGCTGAACGCTCAAATCTGATTGGTCAAAAGGTGTGTACAGTTTTCAGCTCACAGCACACCTCAGATAGTAATTCCAGCTGGAGCAGGAATGACAGGTTAATAGCAACATGTATCTTTTAAGACATTATTGTTTCGAAAGTGACAGCTCACACACGCTTGTTTCTGTGGAAGTCCTATATAATCTCAGACTAGAATAAGCAGTTTGACAAAGCAAAATGGATCACTTTATAGGAAACAATTGTTTAACATTTTAGGAAGGGGTGTGAGTTGTAACAGGCATGAGCAATTCACGGAAACGATTGTTACGTTTCTGGGTCATTTCCGGTATTTTAAAACCTCAGAACCGGAAGTCCATTTCCCACAAAATGTACCACATAGTATAGCATAAATGCAGGTGAATCCTGGGAAGTGAAAAATGTTTCTGACTGTTTCCCAGTGTCAAAAATGAGGGAAACGAAGAAAAGAAAAAAAAAATCGCTTCCCATAAGTTCTGCAATCCTCATGCATGTGCAAGCACTTTTCAGCAGCTAAAGGTTGTATGACAACGTCGAGACGTCAGAACAAATAAACAGTAGGAAAACATCAGGTGCTCACAGCATTAAATCTAACTATAAACTGTTAAAACATTGGATGGGTGGATCGGTAAGTATTAAAAGGTTGTAGGATTATGATACAAACCTCTGGAACACGTTTCTCACAGCCTGCTCACTCGCACCAATGTACTTGCTGAGCAGCTCCGGTCCCTGGAGGAACACAGAACAGTTTCATCCAGCTGTTTGATTAAGACGATGATGCTTAATAGAGATGTACAGTACAGCATAAACATTCCCACACGCAAAAACATTCAAGTCAATTGTTGTGACCTTAAGAGGCAATGTTTTGTTTCAGGGTTTTTTTCTTCCTCTGTTTGCAGCTTTAAAACAGTATTATTTTTAGGGTGCACACTTAGACTTGCCTTGAAATCTCGTACTATAAATTCAGCCATGCGAAAATGTGAACAATAAGAGCACAGCAAGGGAAACAGCTGCATCATAAAACAACAGAGACCTCCTCAGGAAGGAATGAGCTCATACACATCTTGTGCTTTCCTATCCTTTTTTCTTTTTTACTTTTATAGGCAACTGCTAGAACATTACAGTCATGCATCACTGACACTCCTCAGTCTCCTGTAATAACCAAGTCCCCTTGGTGGGAGGTGGTATTGGAAACGAAAACATACTTTCTCACCTTAATGCTGATGAAGTTCATGCCACTCTCCTTGGCAACAGCTCCAGCCAGTAAGGTTTTCCCCGTGCCAGGCGCTCCATAGAGTAGCACACCAGAGCGATGGCGAATCGGCAAGCTGGAGAAGAGCAGCGGGTACTGAAACATACCACACACTGCACATTAGCACCGCCATTAAGGAGATCTAATCAACGTGGAGAAATGATTCTGTATAGAATAACAGCCAATTTACAGAATAACTAAATGGCCACTAAAACTCGATTCACAAACCGACTGCTAGAATGCTACAGGAAATGTCCTGCTACACCTCTGCCTCTGATTTACCTTGGCAGGCATTAAGATGGTGTCCATAAGAAGCTGGCGTGCCTGATGGAGCCCGCCCACCTGCTCCATCCCTGCAACGCTGGGCACCTGCAGCTGAATCCCCCAAAGAGAGGGAGGTGTGAATCCCTTCAGCGCGTCACGCAGGTCTGCATTGCTCAAACACACACCTGTGAGACATCACAGACCTTCAGATAAACGTGTATTATGCATTCACTGTAAAATGGAACTTAAGTATAAAGTATTTGCCTTGAGTGTTGCTGTTGTCTCTATTATGTACAGCACTGGCATGGATAGCTCTGTCCAGTAGAAGATTTAGATCTTGTGGAAGATACCCCTCAGTTTTTTTGGCAGTGTCATCTAAATCAAGAATTCCTTGCCCATCTTGGAATATGATGTTTTTACTGGTCATTAGTGACCTCAGGATGTCAACTCTCTGCATCTGCAAAGTCAATCTAATTATAATTTAATTAAGTAAAACAAAACAAAAATAAATAAATAAATTTAAAAAACACAGTACAACACCATTTAATATAGTCTATACTGGAACAGCATGATCTGATTGGGTGGCAATACCTGATGGGTGGGAATTGGATACGAGTAAAATTAGGGAGAAAATTTTTGAGAAAAAAAAAGGGGGAAAGTAAACCATAACAAGCTCGGGAGTTACAGAAATGGGTTCCATCCGTCACACTTTACTTGCCGTAAATGTTGGGGCTTTCAAACTTGATAAGCTGGCTCACTACTATAAATGCTCGGGTAAGTTTGTGTGTGAGTGACCATGACCTACTTTTCAAGGTCACAGAGGCAAAACTGTGTATTAGGTTTCTGTGCATTTAATTGCTCTGAACTGAAGCTGGGGTCTTCACACTTGCTATGCTTGTTCTATATTGGCATATTATGAAATTTTCCTTTCGGAGGGGAGCATCCAGACCCATCAGTTCTATTTTTTCAGTTAGTTTTTCTTGTGTTTCTGCACAGTATATGCTAAAAGTTTGAATGAAATTAAAAACACACAATTACAAAGCACTCATACTTTGCTTGTTGATGTTGTGGAGCTCATCCAGTCCATGCCAGGAACCGAGTGCGATCATGCACACAAAAGCCTGTAAACTTGTCCTTGCAAGTGCGATCAATAACACCCGCCAATCACTTTAGAAGCGCATGCCGCCTACCAATGAGAATAGCACAGTCTCAATCACACTTGCCGTTTTCAAGCAATGTGATTCATTTCGTGGAAATACCCGGTCTTGCTCAATGCTGGTGAACATAATAAACACACGCTATCACTGCTTCTTCGTACAATCTCCTTCCATATTATGTACAGTCATCCCTCGCTATATCACGCTTCAGGTTCTGCAGTTTCAGTGCATCTCAGATTTTTTTTAAATATTAATCGAAAAATAAAAATAAGAAAAAATATGGAAAAAAGTTCAGGAAACTGCTGCGAGGGGTCGCTACTGACTCTGATTCAGATCCCAGCCTCTTCTTCTGCTGGGAAATTCGTCTCGACCAATCAGCTTGCGAGATTTCAGAGACCTCGTCCCAAACCAGAGTCAGCAGTGAACTTGTGGCCTTACCCTTAACTCTTTCACCATTAAATAGGGAAAAAGTTAAGGGAAAGACGGCAAGGTCACAGCCGACGGTTTTGGACGGCTCTGAAATAACAGCATTCAGGTGACAGAAAAGGCTGAAGTCAAGGCATTTCTTACATTTTATATACATCTATGTACAATTACACGTATGTATTTTATATTATTTATATTTTATTTACCGTATTTCCCGGACTATAAGTCGCTCCGAAGTATAAGTCGCATCAGCCAAAAATGCATGATAAAGAAGAAAAAAACGTATACAATTCGCACTGTACTACAAGTTGCATTTATGTGGGAAATTTATTTCACAAAAATCGGGACAAAGAACAAACATTTCAACTTAACAATAGAGAACCGGCTGAAGAGGTGTGCAGTATGCTAATGTAACGCATTGATGGTTATTTAACTACTTAAGCATAGACAACAATCTGAATACGTGTTTGGTATGTTAACGTAACATATGAACAGTCATTTAGATAACTATAGCATAAAGAATATGTTAACAGGCTTACCAAACTCGCGATCTCACTCCAAATCACTAAATCCATTGTACTCTTCATCCTAGCTTTCACTTCTGAACAACTCCACCAACTCCAGAGGCAAACAAAGCGCAACGTCCTCTTCTGCGAGCTTCTCCTGGCAGCACGTGAGCTTCTCCCGGCAGAACATTGTTCAAGCACCCATGTGCGAACTTGCCTCTCCAGCTGTGGCCATCTAGCTTTTAGCTAAAAAAGCTTTTCTGTTTTCTTCATTGCAGTAAGAGTAACCTCCGCTTTTCGCCAGTCCCTCACAAGTTTCTCATTCACTCCATACTTTCTTTCTGTTGTTCAGTTACCAACTCGCATGGTTTGGCGAGTGTAAAATAAATTTTCAAAAAATGATGGGCTTGTAAGTTAAAAAAATACGAGGGTTAGTCAAAAACTTTTTGACTACCCCTCGTATACAATAAAAGCAGACATTTAAACACGGCACTTGTATATGACGTTTTACCACTGCGCACGGATATGACGCTCTCATTAAATCTTGCATACTTTTTTCAGCCATCAAAGACAGGCTGTACCCGCCTTCTGACAGCACGTCAGCCCAGTTCTGAACACCGACTTGAAAAGCATGATGGTTTCTGATGGCTCGCGCAGTTTCGCATTCATTGGAGTAACTCTGAAACACTGACAGAAGGCTAGATTGTTTCTTCAGCCTCATTTTCATATAAAAATGATGCCCATCACTCTGCCAGAAGTGGATATAATACTGGTTTAAAGTTTTCATTCGTGTTACAGAATGACCAAATATATGCGAAAGCATATCATTCAGATAAAAAGAAAGCTTGCATTGTCTATTTTTTTAAAAAATCGGATAAGAGAAAATAATTTGGTGCGAAACTGCACCGAGCAGATGTTTAGTCCAAGACTAACCGCCCACCCATAAATATGTACCATATTTCCCGCACTATAAGGTGCACCGGAGTATAAGGCGCGCCTTCAGTGAATGGCCTGTTTGAAAACTGTTTTCATATATAGGGCGCACCGCATTATAAGGCGCACAGAATAGATGCTACAGTAGTGGTTGGGGTTGCATTAGATGGAGCTGCGCTGAAGGGAATGTCAACAAAGCTGAGCAGTGTGCCCCACCCCCCCACCTTTGTTGTGTTAAACTGGCTGTATAAGCTGTGGGTAATTAGCAGAGAGCTGCTTGATTCATGCATGTACTGTTATGGAAAGAAGACTTTATGTGCTTGAGTTCTGTCACGGACTATACTGTGTGTATACTGTCATGGATAGACTGTTTGCTTTGAGTTTTGTATTCCTATCAGCATGCTGAATGTCGGTAAAGTTGCGTCCTAGCTCTTCATGATTACCCTGTCTGGTTGTGCCACGGAGACTGTGCACAGC
>JAQNCB010000001.1:54574839-54587479 GCA_030068295.1 Euristhmus nudiceps
CGCTGGTGCCATCTTCGGAGGTCCGTAGCCAAACAAATGTTGTTTTGTAGCACACCGGCAGTACAGTATACCTATCTGCGGGGGAATGTGTGCGTACTGTACGCAGCTTTGTGATGTTCTCTAATTGGTTTGACGCTGCCAGCGTACATGGCGTGACTGCCGCTGCCTGTCTCGTTTTTGCACTTCCTGCTAGAGCGCCCCCTGAGGGCTGAAGAAAAATTCATAGAAAAACCCCGTCTCTGTATAAGCCGCATGGTTCAAAGCGTAAGGAAAAAGTAGTGGCTTATAGTCCCAAATATACGTTAAATAAAAAGTAAAATCATGTTCTTTGATATTCTTGCAGGAAAATGGTGGGAATGGTCCTGAGTGATTTTGCCTTTTAGTAGGCCTGAATGTAGCCTGTTGTCCTTCTCTATCACTTGTTCTGTGTTTTTAATACATTTGCAGGACAAATCAAAGAAAAAGAAGAAACGGAAGCATAAAAAACACAGCAAGAAGAAAAAGAAGAAGAGCTGTGGATCGGACGTAGACAAAAGTGCAGGAGTGAATCATCCTGACTGAACTCAATGTGCTTGGAGCTCTTCACCTCTCGTTGGAAAACCCGAGTGATGTCTGCCAGTGGGACTGTGAAAGCTGCTGGTTTGTGCAGCAGTGTGTCTTCCTGCTTAGGCAGGGTGATAATCTGTGGATGAGTGTGTGTTTGTTGTTTGAGAGGGGATGTGAAAGCGTGAATTCACTTTTTTTTTTTTTTTCTTTTAATTTTTGCTTGAGGTTTTTTTTTTTTTTTAAAGCAGATTGTGTTCCCCAATAAAGCGCTATTATAACAATGATTATCAGTTGTGATGCTACAGGTAACTTTTGTTAAGATGCTTGTACAGTTTTAATTGAAGTAATTGGGAAGGTGAATTGCATTTACAATGAAATGATAATGAATATTATACTTTGAGATGTAGAGCTGAAGAGGTCTGTTCTGGTGGAGAAACTGGAAATATAAACAGCAACCTGAAACCAAAAAAACAAAGCACCATTGTGACTTTAGTAAACCTGGGTTTGCACTGGGGCCATCATGTTCACTATCTCTGCAATTTGAGGGAATTGTGAGGAGTATTGGGAAGGGGCAGCTGTGGTATTAAATATTAATGATCTCTGGGCACTTGGTGGAGTCACAATGATTTCAAGGGAACTTGGTGGAGTCGTGATGATCTCTTGGGAACTTGGAGTTGTGATGATCGTGACCAAAATTTTGACATGTTTTTGTCAAAACCCTCGCTTCAATGATTGATTTAATGCCAGTCATGACAATCTTAGTAGACAGAGTGTAACAGACCTTGATGGACTTGGAAACACGATTCCTTCAACTTTTATCTTGTGGATGCACCCTACTCCTTTTAATACAGTAGTGCTCTGAGTGTGGTCATAACGCACACTTTTTGAATCATGGAGATTGTGAGCATCGTGGCCCAGTGTTGACCTAGGTTAACAAAGCAATGAAATTGTATGATTTTCCAAATGACATTTATCATTATATTTTAACAGAAGATGTGAATATTATGTTACTGTTATAAGCAGCAAGTTTAAAACCTCGAGTCTTCCATCAAAACTTTACTACTTATCATGGATTTATGCACAAAAACGCACCCCTGGACTTTCATTATTTTGTTATAGGCTTATTGTATAATGGTTTAAAATTTATTTTTATATTGTTTTCATTTCTTAAGAGAAATATTGACACCTAAGGTAAGGATAGGTAATGGCAGATTTTATTATTTTTGTTTACATCATCTCACTCTTTGGAGCATGTATTCCTAGATCTATACCTTGGAGTAATCCTGTCTCCTTTTATGCCTGTTTTTTTTCTGGCTGTGACAACCCTAGACTTGTTCTTTCCCACACAAACTTAAGATATAGGCACCATTCATGTGCACTGTCTCGACATAAAAAAAATAACCATGCATGCTAATATGTAATTGCATTGACTTTAGCACACATTCGGTGAGGCTTTGTTTGGACCTCCTTGTGTAATATCAAAGCGGCTATTTTCAAACTGATTTCCATAAATTTTTTCTGTTCTTGAGATTTTGTATTGATGGTGATGATGATGGAGTTGAACTGGTCTGTAAAGTCTCTAGCACACCTGAGAGACTTGGAATATGTTAGAACTCATTGTGAAAATGATTCATGTTTCTTGAACCACTCTTTGAAATTTTGTGGCTGATGAATTCTCGCACTTTTGTTTGTAATACACCGTGCTATGAGGGAAGAAAACCTGACAGGATAATCAGGCTATCATTAATACAAATCATTAGCTCGCTTATCAACGAACATTTTATTCCCTTGCAATGTTGCTGAGCCTCTACCTGATTAACTGAAACAACTTCCAGATCCTAAAGCTGCTTCCAGTTGTGTGTACAGATCATTTTGATTTGATCAGATCTTTTTATCTTACCCTTACACCCCATCACTCTGTGGTCACATGACCTTTTCTATTGCAACAGAGTCCGATTTAAAGCATTTTGTTCCAGTTATTCACTCCCTGGGTTCACACTTGGCACGGTATTTATGATCCCTGCAATTGGAAAAAAGGTGTGGAGCTTTATGATTTATGAGTACATTTGGAACATGATTGGAGTATAGAAAAAAGGCATGGTGCATCCAAGAGATAAAACTTGAATGAATGGTGTTTCTCAGATCGTCAGGATCCCGAACAATGGTGCCCTAAGGTCTGCTAAGCGCTATTGCTCCTCTACTACGATTCCCATGTTCTATATGATTGGTGTCAAATAATAACTGCCAAAATTTTTGACAGTCAAAAATTGTCGCAATCATCATGAATCAGCCAAGTTCCCTCAAGATCATGATGACTCAATCCCATAACCCCCCACACTCATCATGATTCTCTCAAATTGGGCAGATCACAGATATTGTGGCCTCAGTGTAAACTCAACGTCACGAACAAGTGGTTTTCTTATGGTGGCACAGCTTGTTGGTCCAAAATGTGCAAGTTGTTGTCACATTGCCCTTGTGGAAATTCTTTTACTTTCATTATTGAACATAGCTGTGAGTTCTAATGTCAAAGCAATTGGATTTTACTAAGCATCTAAGCCGGTCAAGATCATTTTTTAACCAAATTGCTTACATAAATTTGATGCTTTAGCACTATCATTTCAGATTTTATTAATATGTTGGGAACTCTGGTTTCCTCCCACAATCCAAAAACATGCACAGTTTGTTAACTGGCTGTTCCAAATCACCCCTACTTGTGAGTGTTGACCCTTCGATGGCCTGACAAGCTGTTCAGGGTGTACCCTGCCGTTGACTGAGATGGGTGCAACCCGCCCATGACCCAAACAAGGATCACGTGGCTTAGAAAATGAATGAATTAATGTGTTGGATGGTTCAGTTTTAGTATCAGTGATCTCCTGAGTTTACTTGATTTCCTCCAAAGAAATACATTACACTTCTGAAACTTAGTAAGATCTTTTCCATGATCTTGCAAATCAACCATGCAATTATATTCATTTATCATTTACCAACTTGCGCCCATCATAGAGGTTTCAAAGAATATGATTATGGTGCATTCTTTGCATCAACCATTACCATGAAGTATAATCCATCATCCAGCCACTAGATGGCAGCAACCTATTTCAAGTTAACAGCTAATAATTCATGACTCAGGAAAAATTGCAAGCTAGCTCGTCGCTGTCAAGTGTAATCGGAAAAGGTAAGTAAAAAAAGGCATCAAGTGCGAATTGAGCATTAAGGTCAAAATGCAGCCGAGAGGGGCGCACAAGCCAGTGTCCTCCTTGCGCCAGTCCCAAGCCTGGATAAATGAAGAGGATTGTATCAGGAAGGACATCCGGCATAAAAACTGCCAAAGTAAACATGCGAATCAATTGTATGACCATACAGGATCGGTCAAGGCCCGGGTTAACAACGACTGCCATCAGTTCTGATAATCTAGAGGGCTATTGGGCTATTGTGGGTCGTAGAAGGAGAGGATGAAGATGTGCCCCCAGTCAGAGAGAGAGAGAGAGGAGGAAAGGCAAGAGTTTGGGACTGGGAGTAGGGACTTTGAATGTTGGAACTATGACAGGAAAAGCTAGAGAGTTGGCTAACATGATGCAAACGAGGAAGGTGAATATATTGTGTGTTCAGGAGACCAGGTGGAAAGGTAGCAAGGCCTAGGATCAGGGTTCAATATTTTAGCATGGTGTAGATGGGAAACGAGATGGAATAGGAGTTATCGTGATGGAGGAGTTTGTTCAGAATGTTCTAGAGATAAAAAAAAAAAGGCAGATAGAGTGATGCATTTGAAGTTAGAAATTGAAGGTGTGATCAATTTGGTTAGTGGTTATGCCCCACAGGTAACGTGTGAATTAGATGAGGAGAAATTCTGGAGTGAGCTGGATGAAGTTATGCAGACATCCCCAGAAGTGAGAGGTTGGTGAATGGAGTTAACTTCAGTGGACATGTTGGAGCAGGCAACAGAGGTGATGAAGTGATGGGCAGGTTTGGAATCCAGGATAGGAACGCATAAGGACAGATGGTGGTCGTCTTTGCAAAAATAATGGAAATGGATGTTGTGATTCATTTCTTCCAGAAGAGTCAAGACCATAGGGTGACTTATAACAGCGGAGGTCGGTGCAAACAGGTGGACTACATCTTGTGTAGACGACCTCTGAAGGAGATCAGTGACTGCAAATTAGTGGTAGCTGAGAGTGTGGCGTGACAGCATAGCATGGTGATGTGCAGGATGGCACTGGTAGTGAGGAAGATGAAGAGGACAAAGACAGAACAGAGGACGAAATGGTGTGGTGTGTGTTTTTCAGGAAGGAGTTGAGACAGGCTCTGGGTGGTCAAGAGTTACTTACAGATGACTGGACAAGTACAGCTCATGTGATCAGGGAGACAGGTAGGAAAGTACTTGGTGTTTCTTCTCTAAGGAAAGTAGATAAGGCTTGGTGTGGTATGAGGAAGTGCAGGAGTGTATACAGAGAAGGTGGTTAGTGAAGAAGAAGTGGGACACTGAGAGGACTGAAGAGAATAGACAGGAGTACAGCGTAAGGTGAAAGTAAAAGTGGCAAAGGGCATACGATGACTTATATGCTCGGTTGGACAGCAAGGAAGGAGAGAATGATTTATTCAGGTTGGTGAGGCAGAGATATAGAGATGGGAAGGATGTGCAGCAGGTTAGAGTAATCCAGGACAGAGATGGGAATGGACTGACAGATGCTGGAAGTGTGAAAGGAAGATGGAAAGAGTTCTTTGAAGAGTTGATGAATGAGGAAAACGAGAGAGTGTGGAGAATAGAAGAGGTGACCATTATGGACTAGGAGGTTACAAAGATTAGTAAGGATGAAGTTAAGAGGGTACTGAAGAGGATGAAGAGTGCAAAGGCAGTTGGTCCTGATGACATACCTGTGGAGGTATGGAAGTGCTCAGGAGAGGTGTCTGTAGAGTTTTTGACCAGGTTATTCAACAAGAGCTTAGAGAGTAAGAGGATTCCCGAAGAAGTGTGCTGGTACCTATTTTTAAGAACAAGGGAGACATGCAGAGTTGTGGCAACTACAGAGGAATAAAGTTGATGAACCATACAATGAAGTTAAAGTAAAGAGTAGTGGAAGCTAGACTAAAGGCAGAAGTGTACATTTGTGAGTAGCAGTATGGATTTATGCCTAGAAAGGGTACTACAGATGCAGTGTTTGCTTTTAGGTTGCTGATTGCGAAATACAGACGGTGTCAGAGGGAACTGCATTGTGTCTTGTGTCGATCAGGAGAAAGCATATGACAGGGTCCCGAGAGACTGTGGCATTGTATGAGGAAATCTGGAGTGGCGGAGAAATATGTTGGAGTGGTACAGGACATGTATGGAAGCTGTAAGACAGTGGTGAGGTGTACTGTTGGCAGGACAGAGGAGTTCAAGGTAGAGGTGGGACTGCACCAAGGATCAGCTCTGAGCCCTTTCTTGTTCGTTATGGTGATGGACAGGCTGGCAGAGGAGTTTAGACAGGAATCTCCATGGACTATGATGTTTGCAGATGACATTGTAATCTGTACTGAGAGCAAGGAGCAGGTGGAGGGAAACCTTGAGAGGTGGAGGTATGCACTGGAAAGGAGAGGAATAAAAATTAGCCGAAACAACACAGAATACATGTGTGTGAACGAAAGGGACCCAAGTGGAACAATAAGGTTACAAGGAGTAGAGCTAAAGAAGGTCAAGGATTTTAACTACTTCGAACAGTCTAGAGCAATGGAGAGTGTATAAGGTGAAGAAGCGTATGCAAGCAGGGTGGAACAGAGGGGAAAAAGTGTCAGGTGTGATGTGTGACAAAGGAGTATCAGCAAGAATGAAAGAAAAGGTGTACAAGACGGTGGTGAGACCAGTGTTGTACGGTTTAGAGACAGTAGCACTGGGGAAACGGCATGAGGCAAAATTGGAGGTCGCAGAGATGAAGATGCTGAGGTTCTCGTTGGGAGTGACACGGTTGGACAGGATCCGGAATTAGTACATCAGAGGAACAGCACATGTTGGATGTGTTGGAGACAAAGCCAGAGAGGTCAGACTGAGATGGTTTGGACATGTATAGAGGAGGGATAGTGAATATATCGGAAGAAAGATGCTGAGGTTAGAACTGCCAGGCAAGAGGCCCAGAGGAAGGCCAAAGAGAAGGTACATGGATGCACTGAGAGAGGACATGAAGTTAGTTGGTGTGAGACAAGAGGATGCGGAGGACAGGGATGGATGGAAACAAATGATTTGCTGTGGCGACCTCTTAAGGGGAGAATCCGAAAGAAAAATAGTAGTAGATCTGCCATTTGAATATAATGGCAGATAGACCTTGTTTGACGAAAGCTTATCATTTTGCTATGCAGACTTCATGGTTGCCCTTTTTGAACAGATGTTTAGAGATTACTCGGCCCTCGTTGATCTAGAAATTCAGTGAAAAAGAGTGAAACCCATGAAAGACAGTTCAGCATTCTGGAGATGGTGACCTCGTGTGGTCATCAGGGAAATTGCATGGAGTAAGTTTTTGATCTGTGTATATTCTCTCTGAAGAAGAATCTTGGAAGTAATTTCATGCTTGATGGCAGATGCATGAAGAGTTCCCAAAGACACCGGACATTTGTGTCTGCTGTTAAAATTATTTTATACCAAAGTCGGTTTTCTTTGGAATTTTTGGGTGCTACACTGAACCTTTAAATCCATTTCGTAAATAGTAATAAATTAATCATAAGAGCACATTGAGCCTGATACCATCAAATGAAACCAGTTTACAGATTAAATTTCGAAACCATTAAAATTAGAAACTGTGTTTTTACTGTCTCAGTGTTATAGTTAATTAATTCATTCACTCATTCATTTTCTGAACTGCTTAATCCTAATTAGGGTCGCAGGGAGGCTAGCGCCCATCTCAGCCGACTCTGGACGAGGACAGGGTACACCCTGGACAGCTCGCCAGGCCATCACAGGGAAAACACTCACACAACCATTCACACACACATTCACACCTTGGAGTGATTTGGAACAGCCAAATAGCCTACTGTGCATGTTTTTGGACTATGGGAGGAAACTCACACAAGCACGGGGAGAACATGCAAACTCCACACAGAAATGCCCAGGCTGGGAATCGAGACCAGGCCTTCTTGCTGTGAGGCGAACGTGCTACCCACAGTGCCATAGTTAATTAATTGGCTAATAATTTTAATAATATAAAAATATATATATGAACACTAATATATTTTATTTTGTTTTGCTCTTTAGACAAGACACCCCATTAGCACACACATGCACAGACACAGAAACAGTTTTAGGCTGCTTGTATTTATGTGGTAATTCTGCAGCAGTGTTCCTGCCCAATGTCCTTGAGCTTTGCCTGGGTGCAGGTGAAATTTTGCATATCCTTGTGCAAATTGTGTGTATGTGTGTGTGTGTGTGTGTGTGTGTGTGTGCGTGCGTGCATGTGTGTGTGTGTGAGTGAGTGAGTGAGTGAGTGAGAGTGAGAGAGAGAGTATAGCTAAGCTAGGATTAGATGTACACATAAGTATCGACCCTATGGCTATGCAAAAGTGTTAAATTCCACTCCTCCACAAATAGGTGTATTTTTAAGGGGGGAAAAAAGAGTTAATCTAGCTGTGATCCGATCTGTTGTGCCTGTGTCGTGTGTATCAGCGGGGGACTGTTTTGTCATATCTGGTCCTGGAGGAGGTGGTGGCTTTTCTAAGCCTCTGCCAGGTGTACGCTCTCCTCCTGCTGTCCCAGGGGAGGAGGGGCCTGGCGCTCCTCTCATTTCCCTGGCAAATGCTGTCACCAGTTCCCCCTTCTAGTCACAAGTTACACAGATCTCTGGAACACAAGCACCGAGCAGACATGGGATCACTCACGGCCGTCATGAGTCTGCTCTTATGTACCATACCACTTATCTCAGGTAAGATGATAAGATATTAAGTAGACCTTCAGCAATAAACAATCAAAGGTTTCATTTATTATGTCATACCATGCCGATCTAATTTATCATAAGAGAGACAAGTCTTCGGGACTAATGGTTTTTTAAACATATTTTTGGGATATTATATATTTTAGTCTTATTTATTGGAATACAGTGAACTCATCATGTAGAAATGTAAAATGTTTATGGGTATAAAAGATTTGCTTATGATTATGGATATTGCATTGAAGTATACCTTTAAGAAGATATATGTTTTATGTTAATGTATGTCTGGGGAACTGGGGAAAGGGGGAAGGATGGGGAATGGGTCATTAAATTCTCACTCAGACTAAAGTGAACCAACCGCAAGTTTCCTTATCTCATGAGCCATCACATGTTGTACACGACTGAAACATCACAAGGCTTGACTCATGCAATTTTTCCTTTTGTTGTTGTTTTTTTTGTTGTTTAATACACCAAGTTTCAATAATTCTAGCTTGGAATAGCATTTAATTTCACCTCAGCAATTCCCAGTGCCACGAATCTGAATAGTCATGTAGAACACACGTCTGGACACCTATTGTCTTGGAGATCTCTTAGCCACCACAACAATCTGGGGTTTGTTTGTAGACAACAGCAGCAGCAAGAGCCAAGCACGTTTCATGCTATTCAGCACAGCATGCAGTAAACAGTGACACACTTCCAGCCTGCAGTCGTCCCCCCGTGGAACTTCTCATGTGTTATAGGGGTGCTCTTATTTATTATTTAGGACAAAACTTGAGCCACACAGGAATCTATTGTAATGCACAACATAGGACTGCACAGTGTGTGTGTGTGTGTGTGTGTGTGTGTGTGTGTGTGTATACAAGTGCATGCATGCATCTATAGCCTGACAGTCCCTGCCTAGCAACGTTATACAGAACATTATACAGCAGCTGTCATTTAAGATTAGGTTACTGATCTCTACTTCTCTGTACTTTACCAGTCATGTGTGTTAAACTTCCATGCAAAATATATATATTTTTTATTTAAAGCCTGAAGACTGAGAGCAAAATATTCTACTGGAACTGCATAAAGATGATGATGATGTTGATGATGATTTTTTTAATTTGTCCATATTCCCTAAGATATATTATATAAAGTTTACTAAGATTACTGCTCTTAAGTCTTGTCTTATCTTCCATATGTGCTCCTCTGAGAGCAAGCTAAACGTCTGCTCTTCTCTCTTCTCAATCTAATAGTGAGCAGTTCCTTCAGACAGCTTTTCGTGTTTGTTCAAAGACCAGTTTCTATGATTTTAAAAGGATCTTGTGTTTGGCTACAATAATCCAGTATAGCATGTTCAATATTTGCTCTCGCCAGTTACAGGACAGATCAGAGGTGATTACACTGCACCTTGTGGACAAACATCATACAACATGATTTTTGGGTCTTGCATTTTTAATGCACTCACACAGATATGAGTATTCGAGTGTACCATATGTGTGAGAAATAATGTTTAAAAAGAAGAAGAGGAAGAAACAACAATGAAACATACAAATGGAGGAGCCTGTACAAACTGCAGTGTCCAAATGCACAACATGCAAATTCCAGGTTTGAATCGAAAGTTCACTGATAGAGAGTGTCAGGGTTTCACTGTGTGTCAGGTTTAGTTTGTTATGGCTGTAGGACAACTGTTAATAATGCATCTCTATTGCACCAAAGGAAAATATTTTGGTTCCATTCTAGGTGTGGCTACGCCTGGTGGAAAAAAAAACAATCATTCTGTTTATAAAAAAAAAAGGAATTGAAGCCTGATTGAAAATAAAAAAAGAACCTATTGTATTTAAAACTTAAAAGGTGAAATATGTTCAACTGAAATTAGAAGTTGGTTTATAATATATATATATATATATATATATATATATATATATATATATATGATTCTTTTTCCTTTTTACTTCCTAATTTAGTCATATCCAATTCCTACTCATCAAGTATTGCCTTCCCGATCAGATGGTCACATGACCACCGCCACCAACTCGGGACAAATCAACTTGGATTCGAACTATAATTTATTTTCAGTCGTTATAGAGTTTGTCTTGTAATAAGCTTCTACAATAAAACTTTTTATACAACTTTTTTCATATGTAATTATGCTATCTTTTGCAACACATTTGTAACAATTATTAGGCAATCTACTTTATGTATGTGGTTAGCAATCACGTCTCATGGTAAGAGGGTCCTTGGTTCAAGCATTGTGATCAGAAAGGGAGTTTCTGTGTGAAGTTTGCAAGTTCTTCCCTTGCTTGTATGGGTTGCCTCCTGGGTCCCTGGTTTCCTCCCACAGCCCAAAGCCATGCACATAAGGCCAACTGGCTATTCTGGATTGCCTTCTAAGGGTGAATGTATTTGTGAATGGTTGTTTGTGTACCCTGCAATGGACTAGTGAGCTGTTCAGGGTGTACCACGCCTTTCACCCTGAGTCAGCTGGGATTGACTCCTGCTTCCCTGTGACCCTAAACAGGACACATGGTACGGACAATGAATGAATGAATGAATGTACTGTACTTTAACATGAAACTCTTTTGCAGTTTATACCTAAAAACAGTCAGTTGCAGTATCATGTTAGTGACATATTAAGTGTTAGGGGTTAAATGGCAGTATTAAAGATTCATTAAGGCCAGCTGTGGCCTAATGGTTAGAGAAGCGGCTTTGGGACCGAACGATCGCTACTTCGAATCCTGAGCCAGCGGGAAAAATGTGTGTCAGTGGGGGAGTGAGCTCCACCTTCCCTTCCTCCACATTCTTGGCTGAAGTGCCCCTGAGCAGGGCATGTAAACTCCAACTGCTCTCCGGGCGCCCCCAGTGTGTGTGGCAGCTCACTGCTCCAACTGTGTGTGTGTGTGTGTGTGTGTGTGTGTGTGTGTGTGTGTGTTTGTGTGCTCACTTTGGATAGGTATAATACAGAGGTAATAATTTCATTGCAGGATTAACACAGTACATAAAAAAAGTTAAAAACTACAGCATGGATTGTCAGGGGAAAAAAATAAACAATATCTGAGTGATTAATTGTGAGATTTATAATGGGTGCCCTTTGCCTTTTTTTTTTAACCTGCTATGAGTATTTATTTACACGTTGTAATAATCTTATCTGGGGTTTCACAGATAGTAATTATTTTTGTTTCTGTCCCAAAGGCGCTAACACAGAGCTCATTTCGATGCCTTCTGTTGTGCATGGGATCAAGGGCAAACCTCTATATGTACCTGTGCAAAAGACATTTAATGAAGCAGGAGTACATTTCCAGGGCACTTGGTTTAAGGTCAGCCCTAAGCGCATTCATCTGGTGACGTTCGAGAACAGCAGAGTGATCCATAGCATGGTCCTGAAGGAAACACTGGAGCGCATCACTCCACCCAACATCTCCCTGAGCTTTACATGTTTGGATGATGCAGATGAGGGAGACTACCAACTAACGATCCACATCATCCACACTAGACATAATATATCAGAAACAGTTATCAAGGATGTGAGGATTACAGTGAACGGTAAGCACAGTTTTACTTCATGGTTTATTAGGCTGCTCCTTGATTTCGTTCTGTTTATGTCACAGTAGAGAGCTGCGAAGTTGAAAAAGGTCAACTTTACAGTAAACTCCAGAGTAATATCAGTTCTTCTTTTTTTACTTCCAAGTTATTGGTCAAAGTGCACAAAGAGTGAAGAGGTTTATTGTTTGAAATTTTATTATTACCAATATTTCACATAACACATTTGCATTTAATTATCAGTTATTTTGTGGCACTCACTGGTAGGTGTTATCCCAGGTTAGCTGTGGTTGCATACAGTCCATTCACAGATGCAGCTCAACCTCTCAAAATTTCTGTCTCCTGTCAAAATATTATAGCTTCAAACATATTTCAGACAAACACTGTAGGCAAGTGGTATTAAGTGTGATTTTCATTATTGTGGTGCACGTGATCTTTCAGCTTTCAGCAGGCTGTTTAAAGTGCAGGGTAGTTAGCATGGGCTGTTAACAGGAGCAAATAAACCTGTTTAACTACTTTACTGGAAATATAGGAAGTTTTTAGTTGCGGGGTATTCATTACTATTATTATTATTATTATTATTATTATTCATTCATTCATTCATTTTCCAAATCGCTTATTCCTAGTTAGGGTCGCGGGGAGGCTGGTGCCCATCTCAGCCAACTCTGGGCGAGGGCAGAGTACACCCT
>JAQNCB010000001.1:54806777-54822207 GCA_030068295.1 Euristhmus nudiceps
ATAATCCATTCCATAACTTCCATTTACCAGGAACAGCTCAGCAATGCCAAAAAAGTGTCCAGGATTTGGCTAATGACGGGTAGGCGATTTGTCTTAACCGACAGACAACCAACAGTACAGTCCGTTTATGAAAAACACAAACACATGAATTAATCTAACAAAAAATAATAAAAACGAATAAAACTAGTGTACACACGAGGTTATACGTTAAATACTACAAAAAATTAAATAAAAAATGCTGAGATCAGACAGAGCAGCTCTCATGAGAACCTTGTAGGCTCAACCTACACTCTCCCCACATGTTGTGTACGGTGAAAAAGCACATTAACGTCACTGAACTGAGTTCAAGACAACAACAGACCGTCAAGACGAGTTCAGGACCACTTCAAGCGGGGCTCAAGACCCGGTCAAGACATTTGGTCTTGAACGGAAAAAGGAACATTTCCAATATCTCGTCAAGACTTGGCAGGACTTCAAGACGGAATCACGTCTCGTCCGAGAAGGATCAAGATTAGTTCGAGACTTGCCAAGACTCGAGTCTTGACAAAAAGTCTTGGAAGTGTAAGACACAATCTTTCACCCATTTACCGTTCGGTGCTGGAATCTTTACCCAGCCAAACTGCAGTAAAATTCCTGGGCCACTCACACCCCCCCTCTCTGTTCCCATCCACAGAGTGAAACTGACAATGACCTCCCGCTCACACCCCTGCTTTGTTCAGAGAAAGAGACCGAAACGACTCTGTAGCGACCCTGACCTAGGTGAAACTAACACCTCTTAGGAAGAGTCCTGAACCTCAGAGTATACATTTCTGAATGCCTGCATGAGTTTTTCGAACTGAAGAAGCTCCCTGGATAGATAGCGAAACGTCTTAAACCAAATTTCCAGTCCAGTTGACAGAAGGAAATCGCACGCTTTAGATACTATGACCTGGATGACAGAATCTTCAGTCGTATAAACACACTCCACACTCAACGGTCAGTGTTAGAAAAGAATCAAAACTTCTTCTATAGCTCCATGATTTTTTACACTGTGCTTCTGCCACATTACTGGCTGATTGAATATCTGTATAAATGACCTGGCATTAAGGTGTTTCTAATACAGTGGACCTTGAGTATATATTACAGACATTATCCAACTTTAAAAAAAAAAAAATTAAGCTTATCATATAAACGTGTTACAATAACATTTTATGTCGTGTTGGGGATGTATTCTCTATCCCAATATAGTGAACCAATCAGATCCTGCCATTCCCATGTAGTGTAAAATATTTTATTCTAAAAACTTAGCATACATTTTCCAAGTTGACATTTATGTCTGGGCCCGGTGGTTTTTATTTAATCCAAAGTGACAGTTATAGTAGGGTCCTACCTATAAAACATACTAGAAAAAAGGTAACTCTGATAATGGTAAGTTTTAAGTTAAAATTAAATACCCGTAGTCTGTGCTTTGTTTATCTTGATGGGGTGTCTGGACCCTACCTTAAGCCCCAGAGCTTTATACAGTACAGACTGTAATGTTTTACAGCTTTTAGTTATCTAGTAATATTTGTGCCAATTCTATTATTTTAACCAAACAGCTCTTCCTGTCTGCTGAGGCGTGTAATGTTTTATTCATTTAGAGAATCCGATGCGTTCGGGTGGGATGTGAGATTAATAGCACAGAGAGGAACATGCTGAGTTTACAAAACTAATATTGGCAAATATTAAATTGTATTCTGCCTTCCATAATCCTTACATTTATTTCTGACTATATTTCAGGTAACTGTGGTTGGAAAGACACTAAGTTTGTTTTAAGCTTTATTGCTGTATATTGTTTGTCTTGTCTGATAGCTGGTCTCTTAATGTCTGTATGATGTACATTAAATTTTACTTTGCTCCTTGATCTATTTTTCTTCTGCTGCTGACTCAGTACAACATATCAGTTATCATTAGAATCCAGAAAACATTTAAAGTTTGAATCCACAGCGGAGATGAAAGTCAGAAAATAGCAGTTTCAACAATGGACATTAATCTTAATGTTTCTGTGTTATAGGAATTTGAGGAGTTCAATAAAAGGCTTGGTGATGTCTCCAAACAAGTGAGGATCCCCCTTCCTGTTTCAAATGTCCTCTGGGAGCACTGTATCCGTCTAGCTAACCGAACACTAGTGGAGGGGTAAGTCATCACATCCACCCTGACTCCAGAAGCATAAAGTCAATCCCTGGGCCTTTGAACATCATCCTGATATTGCTTTTTTTTATTGAGATCTGACTATTTTGTCAGTAGTGCTGACTGCAAAGCCAATCACAATTTCATATTAATGCTCTCATTCTAAAATATTATTGTTTCTATAATAATGCTGAGACGTGTAATGGTGTGTAATAACATCATAAAATCATGATTATTTTTGTATATTTATTTATTTATTTTTTATTTTATTTTTTTAATTTATTTTTTAAATGTCTTATTTTTTTTAAGGAAGACTTACTACAATACAGGTGAAGCTGCTCAAACTGCTTTTGGTGCAGTGTCACATAGTTAAATAAAACGCTATCTACCCTTTTCCACATACATGAGCTCACAACCATCACAGAGGGCTAGTGTCTCTATGACTTACAAGGGAGGGCATGTACACCATACATCCGAACAAAAGAGTTCATCAATTCTGTGCTTTCTATTCGGGAACGTTTTCAGGCTAGAGGGCTTAGTAGTAACACAACAAGCAAAATTTTTATTCCTATTAATTTTAAAAGAGAGAAAAAAGAAAGGCTAGTCAAAGAATGAATGACTGGTTGGCTGGCTGTGTTTTTTGTGCTTTCTGTGTACATGAAAGTATACAGGATAAAATCTGTTGCCTCTTTTAATTTTATTATGCTTGTAAAGTAGTGGGTTTGAATATCATGAACAATTTCCCCTGTGGAATATTCAGTTTATACACAACTGGCTTTAAGTTTTGGGTAGGTTTTAGCTGCTTCCATCATCTTGAGTTTCATTCAACTTTATCATCTGGTCGAGTATGCGTTTTATCGTTTGAGCATATTTTTAAATGCTTTTTCAGACATTGAATAACTCGTGAATTGCAATGATAAAAGAAAAACAGTTCCTGTATTCCCTCTTCTCCTACCTCTCAGATGGCTTCATTTTTTATTACTTTTTGTCATCTAGTTGTTTAAACATCTGCTTGTCGAAGTTGAAGCTCCCCTTTTTCGAGCCCAAGGAGTGGTTAGGCATGTGGTTAAGAAGCTACACAGTCCACAGTGCTGCCAGAGTTCTTTACACTTCCTTACACTTTCCTCTTCACTGCCTTCACTCTTCTGCTCCATATGTCCTCAGCCTGGCTTTAGGGCTTCAGATTGCTCAGTACAGAATAGATGCCTTCATGCATTTTATTTTCTTTCTGTAATTCGGACATATAGAACATTGGGGTCTTACTTTGGCAATATTTAATGCGACAGAGATTCCATCAAATATCCAAATTGCTGGAAATTGTAAGTTGTTCAGAAAATCAAGAGAAGGCATATGAATCAAGTAATTAATTTTCCACATTAATTACCTCCGCATTATTGCGTAAATCACTGGTGACGGAGTGAGCAAAATCCACCGTGGGCCTCAGAAAGAGAGTGCAGTAGAACTGATTTGATGAGAGTGACGAATCATCAAGTTGCTCCTTGATGACAAGCAAAAGGCCTTTGTTGAGTGGCAGGACGACTCCCTCTCCACCTTGAGGTGTGATCGCTTCAAGTTTCCCCAGAGACAGGCCCAGGTGGCGTTGCTCATGATGCGCAGGATGAGTGATGGGAGAAGAAGGCAGATGAAGTCCAGAGATATGCCAACAAGCAGATCTCCAAAATGTTCTTCAGCACTATCAAGCAGATCTATGGACCCGCCAAGCCATGCACCACCCACCTCCTGTCGCCAGCTGCTTCAACCCTGCTGAAGAAGAAGAGCAGAATCAAAGCACAGTGGAGAGAGTACTTCATCAATCTGCTCAACATGCCCTCCACAGTAGACCCCTGGGCCCTTGACCTGATTCCACAAAGGGCAACTGTCCACAGCCTCAACCTCCCTCCCACAATCATTGAAGTCTTGAAGGCGCATTGAAGTCTGGACCAGCTTGGCTAAAGCATCTGGGTTGGACGGAATACCGGCAGAGATCAAGTCAGTCAGCCCTGTGTACCTAGGAGTCTTCCACTCCCTCCTCACCAGCATCTGGGAGGAAGAAGGGCTGCACAAAGATTTCATGGATGCCGCAGTCGTGTCTGTGTTCAAGAAAATAGGCAGAAAAACAAAATGCAGCAATTACAGGGGCATCTCTCCCCTCTCCATTGCTGGGCAGATTCTGGCTCGGATCATGCTCAGTCGCCTGATCACCAACGTCTCTGAGGAAAACCTGCATGAAACCCAGTGCAGACTCCAACGCACTGAAACGGAGCACTATAGACATGGTATTCACTATCCGCCAAGTACAGGAGAAATGCATCGAGCAAAATGTGGAGCTGTATGCGGACTTCACAGACGTGACGAATGCCTTCTGGACCAACCTATCTAAGCTCGAATGCCCAGACAAGTCTGTGAACCTTATCCCACAGTTCCATGATGGCATGGTTGGACAGGTGTTTTCAAGTGGAGAGGTGTCGATACCATTTGACATCAGCAACGGCATCACACAGGGATGCCCACTTCAACCTATTCTTCGTCTGTGTACTCGACCGTGCTGTCGAGGACCTAGACTTCAGAGTGTACCTGCGATACAGACTTGAGTCTCTGTGTTCAACCTCTGTCGACTGAGTGCCAAAACCAAGAACAAGGAGCAATTTGTCCATGAAGCGCTATCTGCTGATGATTGCACCCTTGATGACTGTAATGGCCCACAAGGAGTCTGACCTCCAGCTCATCGTAAGCAGGTTTGCCAAGGCCTCCCGCCTCTCTGGTCTCACCATCAATCAAGAACAATTTGTATAGTTGTCAATTAAGATGATTTGTATCTAAAGCTACATCATAAGATGAAATGTGTATAAAATGAGGAGTTTGCTCTGGGCATATTGTGGAGGTGCAGTGGTGCAGAAGTTGCAGTGGTGCAAATGGCACCATTACTGGAATACATTAAATTGTACCGGTGTTTGGTGCTGCATGGATGAAACCAAATTTGCTTTCAGAATTTTTGTCATTTTCAGCTGGTTACATTATTGTATTTTAACATTTAAAATTTGAATCTCGTGGACTTGAGTAAAAGGTAATTTTAACACAAGCTGTATATGCCCAGTAATTTACATTTGATTGTTATTTATCACCATATAAAAATTAAGCTTTTTAAATAATTCTATTAAACTTTATAAACCTAGAATACATTTCAGTTCTTTTTGACTTATGTAAACATTAACACAAATTCAAAGATTAATGGATGAGGCTCAGTGTGAGCACAGAGAGTAGGGAAGAAGTGTGGAGTTTCCTGAGGAAATAAAAACTAGCACTGGAAGCTCATCGTGTTGTTTTGTGGTTTCTAGAGAAATTCTTGTGCCAGGGTTTAAGCTTACTTCACGCAAGTTTGATTCGGCCAAGCATAACTGGATGAACTTTGGTTCAGAATTAATTTAGTTTCCTCAACCATTTTCCATATTTTTTTATTATTATTTTTATTTTATTTTTATTTCATGCATTTATTCACAGTGGGGGGAAAGTTGGAGAAGACTGGCGAATGCGCAGCAAACTGGTACAGACATGTAGAGAATATGCAAAGTTTTAATACAAGATTTTAACAGATTGTAACCATAAATTTGACAGTGATTTGTTACTGTTTCTTTATACTTTGTTTGCTGCTCCTGCTGTTGCATATCCAGCTGAAAAATATGGGAGTTCAAGTCATTTAGCATGTATTTCCTGAAGAAAATCAAAATAAGTCTAATATTTCTGGCTTGCACTTGTTTCTTTTCTTGAGACATACACATAGGCTCAAACAGAAAAAAGTTATGTCAAATCATAAACTTCAAACGTTTACAGGAAAAAAAAATTATATATTTTGATTTTAACATTTTTCTGAAGAATAGCTTACTATGTTTCAAAACCTTCCTGTGAATTTGTGGATGGGCACTCTAGTAGTTTTAGAGCAGTGAGCAAATACATGGTCACCCGAAAATCACCAGTAAGCAAAATAATGCTGTTCTAAATCACCTAGTAGTGACCCAGACATTGGATTTCTGTTTGGTATAGTGCTTACTTTCATTTTTAATTCTGGATAGTGATCAAACTCAGTAGAGTTGACTTTCCATTTCCAAATTCTAGTTTGGAATTCCCGTCAGTATTTACCACAACTGGTTGAAGGCAAAAGTGGCATAGCCTAACCAAATCTGAAGACAACTGAAAAAGATGTCAAAAGCCAAGGCAGAATTTCTCCTGGAGCAAACAGGCTGCTGTAACCCCTTAGGGGTTCATGATAAGCCCAAGAAATCTGACGTTTAAAGATTTCATTTCCATCTCACTAGCATGGAATTCCATATCATTGACACCAGAATATGAAGGGCCTGGTAATCTTCCACCTTGAACAACAGTATCATTTTTACTACTGCTTGTGGTAACTTCAGGTAAAGTTCTCTCAGATCTATCATATCGGTATCCACCACTTCTTTTGGTAATTTCCCGAGATTTTAATGACACTGAGATCAAATCTTCTGTCCTATCTGTAGCTGGAGGCTTGGAAAATCAACAATGGCTTTGTCTGTTACAGGTCGCAAACCAGACTTCTTGGTCTTGTCATGAGCTCCTAATTGGTTACAGCAGGCTGTTTGCTTCAGAAGAAACTCTGCCTTGCTTGGCCCTTGACATCTTGGTCAGATTTGGTTAAGCTGTGCCACTTAGCTTCAACCAGTTCTGGGAAATACTGATGGGAATTCCCAACCAGAATTTGGAAATGGAAACGTCAACTTTACTGAGTATTTTGCACCCTTCCAGATTATGAAACTTTTCTAGCCATAACCATCAAAATCTTCAAAGGGCGTACGCATCAAGTTGAAAATGGCTAATTACACAGCTGAATAGTTTCTGTGACGTCTGAGAGATCAGCAGACTATTTAAGACCATCGACCAAGGCTGGAGCAAAGAGACAAGCCAACTAAAATAATATTTTTGTTGTTTACGTTTGAATTTTTATAATTTCGACAATGATCATGCCCAAACTTAATGAAGTTTGAATAAAGAGCTTTTTTTTTTTAAACCTGAAAAACACATCGGCCATATTGCTTAGCTCTCTTAGTATTTTTGGGGGACAGAATTATCTTGAATTTCTGGGATTTTAGATTCATTGAAAGTGAAGAATAATGAGTTTTTGTTTGGATAATGTTTGATCACCCAAAGGTAGTTAACCAATCAGATTGTACCACCATTGCACTGTTATTCACTTTGTTTCAATGTTTTTAAAGTTATGACTGACCATGGTTAAGTGCCACTCGTGTTTACATATAGTCACCTAATCTAATAGTTTTGTTTTAAAATCTTGCCTATTATTCTGCTGGATTTCTCTTACTTTGTTCTCCCCAGTATGTTGAAACACGGTAACATATTTCTCTCTCTCTCTCTCTCTCTCTCTCTCTCTCTCTCTCTCTCTCTCTCTCTCTCTCTCTCTCTCTCTGTACTGTTGAGGTATGAGTAAAAATATGTAAAGTTTATGAATGTACTAAGTGGTTCAGTATGTGTGTCTGAAGCTCATACTTCTATCTGCCAGCTATGCTAATGTGAAGAAATGCAGTAATGAGGGTCGAGCACTGATGCAGCTAGACTTCCAGCAGTTCCTTATGAAGCTGGAGAAGCTCACTGACCTCAGACCCATCCCTGATAAGGAGTTTGTTGAGACCTACATTAAAGCCTACTACCTTACTGAGAATGACATGGAGCAGTTTATTAAGAACCACAGGGTGAGCATAGTTTTTTTTTTTTTTTTTTAATTATATTAAAAGTTGGAATTGTTACAGTAATGCTTGTGATTTCTTGAAAATGTCCTATAGCTTTAAAACAATATGAACCAATCCATAATCTATTTCTGTATTGGGGAAAAATGGTACAAAATTACATCTGTGAGTGGCAAAGTATCCAGAGCTTCACTTTCAAACACCCTTGTGCGGTATAACTTCAACTAAACAGTAACTGTTGATTAGTTCATGGACATTTTAGCCCATTCATCAGCACAGAACAGCTTCAGCTATGAAGCATGGGTTGATTTCCTCACATGCATCAGCTTTTCTATTGGATGACGATCAGGACATCGACTTGGCCATTCCAAAACATGAATTTTATCCTTCTTGAACCATTCTTGGTAGAACAAATTGTGTGCTTAGAGCCACTGTCTTGCTTCTTCTCCCCCACCCCCCAGATTTAGTTCATGCACAGATGTTCTGACATTTTTCTTCAGGGTTCAGTAGTGAAGTTCACATTTTATTGTTCCAAGCCATCCTGGCCAAGATGCTGCAAAACGGGCCCAAACCATGATGCATCCATCTCAGTGTTTTTCATAGGGGATAAGGTTTTCATTCTGCAGTGTAATGTTTTCCTGTTTCCAAGCATAAGAGATCATTTAAACAAAGTGTTATGTTTTAATCTCATTCATCCATTAGTCTTCTGACTTATCTGCATAATTTTAACAAACTTTAAAGGGGCCGTTCTTTTTGGAGAGCAGTGATTTTTACCTTGCAGTACTGCCATGTACAACATTGCCGTTCTGATGTGTTCAGTGTTCTGATGGTGTATGGAGTGATCTTTGTGGGTCAACTTCTCACAGGGTGGGTAACACTGGTCTTGAATTTCTTCCTTCTGTCTGAGAATTGGTGGCATCTGTATTTTGACGAGATGCTTTTATAACCTTTTTCAATCTAACGAGCATCACCAACTAATTTTTTGAGGTCTTAAATTAACTTTGTTCATGCCCTGAAACACTTCCCTCGAATGAACCCTGTATATATCCCACTCAACACCTGATTGCCATTCAGTTGGTGAATAATACCTGAACTTAATTTCACCTTCACATTATCTGCAAATTGTAATCGTTCCTACACCTTTAGTGCTCATTGATATGATACCGGGACATTTTCCTCAATAAATAAATGACCAAGTGTAATATTTTTCTCTCGTTTATTTGGGTCTGATTATCTAGTTTTAGGACTTGTGTGAAAATTGGATTATATTTTAGGTCATATATGTTGCGGGTATTCACTCTCACATTTTCAAGCACCAATGAACGGACTTTGTTTTGGACAGTAGACTTACATTGTGAGGATAAACTGTGATTAAACTTGGCAGATGTATGTGCTTGCTTTCATAAATCGCCATTATGGATTCTCCATCAGCATTCTTTCAAGGTTAGTTGGTTCTTGGACTGTCAGGAGAATTATGCCCTAATAACAAAACCATTCTCTGTTTAAGGTTTGATATTTCAGGTATTGAGACAGGATATCCTTTTTTATTGTAATAAACTTCTCTTAATTGTTGATATAACACTGCATGTGGTGAACTTTCTTATATTTTTAACTATGAGACTGCATTGGTGAGTGTACATGAAGGCATCATTTGTATTTAAACCAATTGCATGAAGGTAGTACCCTCAACCTACATTATCTGGAGGGGATGTTACATTATAGCCCTGTATGATAACCCCAATAGTTCCAAATATTGTTTTTCACCAGGTATAACATTAGAAATTGATAGTATGGAAAATGAAACACAAAGGAAATCTGTAGGGAATTCCATCCACTTATTCAAAGTTTAAACTTAAACAGCTGGGACAGGTGCAAATGTGATTGCGACAGAACCTTAAAGTAATACAGACACATTTAGATAAGATAAGATAATCCTTTATTCGTCCCACAAACGGGGAAATTGCATAAACGGGGAAATTGCATAGTCTGCAAGTTAGTCTTTTTCATTTGTACCTTTTAAGCGAAGGCCTTGACCATTCAGGAATGTATTTCAAGCTGTTTGTTGTGTTTGATCAGGAATACTCCATGAAGCAGCTGGCTAACCTGGTCAACGTCTGCCTCGGCTCTCACATCAACAAAAAGGCCAGACAGAAACTCCTTGCAGCTATTGATGATATTGACCGACCAAAAAGATAAATAGCAGCAGAGCACCCAGGCTGAAAACATGATCACAGTGGAAACCTGCTACACCTACGGAGTTATCAGTTTGCAGTATTTCACTCTTGACATACATTCGCTGCCTCTGTACATTTCTGTATGAATGTAATTGATTCATGGTCATAATCTTTAAGAAAAACTCCTTGATGTTAGCATTGCATCAGTATCGGTTCAGTGAATGTATTCAAAAGTAACGCATAAATTCATAAAAAGGTTTTCCTGGGCAATTTGTTAAACAATAAATGACTTTACAAAGCTGCTCAGTAATAGTATGCTTTACTATGAGAAATATCAGTAAACTGAAACACTCCATCTGTAGATGAGGTCTATACTTTCAAAACACGCTACATTTAGAACTGGTAACAAATACATTTCATTTTCTCTCATTATGTGATCTTAGTGTCTATTGCTTTAACAATGTTTCACCAAATTATGTTTTTTGTTTGTTTGTTTCTTTGTTTGCTTTTTTTTAAATACTGGTTTTAATATTTCTACCAATCATACAACATACACCATATGTAGACATGGCTGATTGATTAGGGCATTTTGAAATGTTTTTTCTTCATTGTATATGTTGGGGGTTTTTTGGTGGGGGGGTGGGTTAAAACACGATTGCAGTACTTAGCGTGCAATTTGTGACACGTAGTTTATACAGTATATGTGAATGTCAAAGCACCATCATATTTATTCCAGCTACTAGGTGTTGCAACATTCATAAAAACAGAGTCAGAGTGTTAAAACAGAATTAGTGTGTAGTTGTGTGAACTAGAACATTATGCATATTACCGGTATTAATTTACTGTAACATGATGAACTTCAGAACCCCAAAATAAATACACTAACATTCTGAATGAGTACTTCTGTAGATATCTTTAATCTGTATTTTTAAGTTTGCTGATTGTTTTCATATGATTGTTCTGTAGAGTGGAGCCTGTACCTGAATTATAATACTTTAATTGCTGAAAAAAAAGGCTAGTGAGCTGTGTTTAACTTAAATGTTTGTTTTTTTTTGGCTTATCTTTTCACATAATCACATTTTGTAGGTTGCTGGGAGGGGAAATGGGAATTAATTAATTAAATCTGTGTGCTATTATGCACAAAGTCCAGTCAAGAAACCCTGCTGAACTTCAGAAGCTTTCCTCGCATGCTTATAAATTTCTCTTAATATATGATTGTTTGCTCAGCTCAGTACGAACATCTCCCTTGAGGCTCCCTTTATTGGGTATAGAGCTTCAGCTTCAAAGCAAGTCAACCACTTCTTAAATGATGTACTTTTAAAAAGAAATAATCATATTTAGTATGTACTATGCAGGAATAGTATGATCTGATTGGTCTGCTACCTGGGAATTAAAAACATTAGTGCATCAAAACAATGGTCACTCAGTTTGTCATGGCAACTTCGAGCAGGCAGCATTATCATTTGTCCAAATTTAAAATCTCTACTAAAAACAAATTTAATCTCATTTTACCTTGCTTTTCTTGTGTAGAATATGACTTTAGCATATCATATATAAAAAAATTAATGAGCTTAAAATCACACCTTTATAAAGTATGGTTTACTTCTGTTCTTGTGTAGTATATAGTTAACCCTGAATAAGTAAAAAGAAGCCTTTAGCTTCCGAGTGTTAAAGTCTGGTCAGCATTCTGCACAGAGCTCACCTGACCTGCTTCTCTCATGGTAAAAATATATCAAACTATATCATAAAAAGAAAAATCTTGATTTAGTTTGCAATTTATGTTGCATAGCATAAACAAGTATGGGCTTCAGGCTCGGTGGATGTCACTGCATTAAATACAGCCCTTCATATCCCTTCTCTAAGACTATTCAGGCAGCATGGTGGCAGTTCTTAGCTTGTCTGCCTCACAGAAAGAAGGTCCTGGGACTGGGCGTTTCTGTGTGTGCATGAGTTTCCTCCGAGTACTTTGGTTTCTTCCCACAGTTCAAAGAGACACATTGGGGCAACTGCCTGTTCCAGATTGCTCCACATTTGTGGGTGTGTTGGCGTTCTGATGGATTGGCTGTCTGTCCAGGGTGTACTCTGCCTTCACTGAGTCGGTTGAGAGAGGCTCCACCCTCCCCATTACCTGAGTGGAATTAAGCGGTTCATGAGTGAGACAATTCAGTGACATCCACCTTGCCTTGAGCAAATGATTTTTAATTAAGCACTAATTTAGTTTTAATTTAATTTTAGTGCATGTGGTCCAGTCAGCCACTTGAACCTTCCTGTGTTTGGGTAAACTTTACTGGCCTTTGGGTAAACTTTACCTCTTCATGAAGAACACATTCAAAGCTGGTCTTGAACCAAAATCCCAATGTTAAGGTCCAACATAATAGGCTCCACTATCATGTGTGTTTTGGAAGCATTAAACATCTGTGGGGGCTTTACACCTGAACCTAGTGGCCCATCAGGACAGTGCTTATCTCTTGTGTCTGCAGCATGAAGTGACTAGGAGTTCAACTCCTGGATGGGATGCTCGTCCATCACAGGTTACCTTTCTGGTACCTTTTTTATTTATTTATTTTTTTTAATTTTTTTTTTTTTAAACATTACCCATTTATACTGCTTCGTGGGCAGAGGCACATTTGTGGTTAGGACCTTTCTCAGAGTTCTTAGCACAGGGGGCGGTCTAATGAGGATTTGAACCCATGACCTCCTGATCATGAGTATGAGTTCAGCACCCTAACCACTTCTCCACTGGCCCCACAAGTTTTACATACCAGTGCAGTAAATCTGCATTTCCCAGTATAAATTATTGTACATTTAATCGTCTATGTTTTTCTAAGAGGAATTTCACACATGTTGGCTGCAACAGTGCTCTTGTAGTACAGTGAAAAAACTTATGGGTATATGGATACACCTTGTGTACACCAAGTGATCATGAAATTTACATCATGTAGACACTTGTGTACTCATAAAGGCAGAAAGTACAGAGTTGCCCTTAGTTCTGACATTGAATGCTACTTTGACCGGAGATTACTGGTATGTGTTTAATTTATCCCCTGTATGTTACGTAGCATAAGTGTCCTTAGTAGCCTTCATGAATCTACAGTCTAAGCATTTTCACCCTGCTGAGCACAGCATCACTAGCCAGTCAGGGGTGTTTGTAAGTTAATGTAGAAAGAAATGCATAGATAGCATTTCCTTAAAGTTGGTTAGGCTGCTCTGTGATGCATCAGAGGCAGCAGTGCGAAAGGATAAGATTTGTTGGCTTGGAATGTTGTGAAAGAAGAATGTGTTCATTTTGAGCTATCCCCACCGGTGACTTTCTTTGGGACTATAAGGTCGCCGGTTCAATTCCCAGGTCCAGCAGGAAAATGCGTGTGTATGAACATGAATGCATGAACAGTGCTTTATTCTCTTCCTCTCCATCCATGGCTGAAGTGCCCTTGAGAACAGCGTCTGACCTCCAGCTGCTCAGATGCTGCAGTGCGGCTGCCCACTGCTACGGTGTGTGTGTGTGTGTGTGTGTGTGCGCGCGCCCGTGCGCATGCATGTGTACTCGCTGATCTCTGCTTTGAATGGGTTAAATGCAGAGCCTGATTTCTGCTTAGTGATTAATAAAGCACAACAAAAAGAAAAATAACTTCTATAACTATAGGAATGACCTAATTGGTGGGAGGGAATTGGGCATTGGAAAATAAGGGGAAATAATTTTTTTTGTGTGTGTGTTTGGGCTTTTTTAAAAACATTTGTCTGTTGTAAATTTTCTGATGTGGATGCCAGAAATCAAACCTCATACCTTGGTTTTTCTCTGAAAAGCATAGCCTTGGTAGTCCATTTATGATACCTGCACTCATAGATACATTTATTCAGATGATTGTAGACACGCCTTGAAGGTAACATACATCACAACGTAGCCAAGCGACTGATATGTGCAAACTTTTGATAAGTACAAGATGAAATAATTTGAGCTGGAATGAATTGTGCCATTGAAAATAGCCTTGTCAACATACTGATTCCTCCCTTTTGGGTTTTCTGCTACAGTTCTTGTAAAGGCAAGCCAGTACACAGTATTACGTGAGGTATCACATTAAAGAATACGCAGAAGCTATAAATAGGAAGGTGACTCAGAAGACAGAAATCATTGTAAGCATTCAGTCAGGATATGACTCAATGCCTTCAGATACAACCTGATTATTGAAGGCTTTTCCTGCTTGAGACTTGAAACTTTTAGCTAGCTATCTTAGATAAGAGTCAGCCAATCTTGCAGCACATATGTTTAATTGGCATGTGCCTCTGTGGTGCGACAACATGCTGTAAAACAACAGGACAAGGTGCAGAATGATTATTTGTCCTTTTTAAACCCAGCTTGCTGTAGCTCCTGTTATGCCACTCTTTCTGATGTTCTGAAAGTTCTGAGATGGCCACATGACATGACAAGATAAGATGTCACAGCAGCACTAGTCTAAAGAATAACTGTAATAAAAAAATCATTCCCACTATCTTGTCCTTGGTTGGTGTAATATTAAGGTGTCGTCTTTTGCAAACTTTAAGGAAGACAACAAAAGACCCATAGATAATTAAAAACCTCCTGGCACTTTTTTAAAATCCAGTCACACACATTTAAATCCTCCCTGAAGGTATATTCGGTTGCTGAAGACAACTAGATGTAAGAAATTCCTTACAGTTGGGCGGTTGGTGGTGGTAGCTCAGTGGGACTGGGTCTGGTTTATTGACCCAAAGGTTGGGGGTTCAAGTCTCACTTCAACAAACTCCCATTGTTGGACCCTCGAGCAAGGCCCTTAACCCTCAGTTACTCAGTAGTACAAAAGAAAAACAAGTTTTAGTCGCTTTGGATAAGGGCGTCTTCCAGATGTCGTAAATGTAATACCTTTATCCAGAGCGACTTACATTGTTTTCTTTTTTTTTTTCTTATACAGTGGAACCTCGCGGTACAAAAACTTCAGTACACAAAAATTGAATTTTACGAAATGATATGCAAATTTTTTTTTTTTGCTTCATTTTACGAAAAATTATTCATATTCCATAAAGAAATGGAACACAATTTCCCATCATGCTCAGTACCATGTTCCTGCTCTCCTATTGGTCAAGATCCTTCCCATCATGCTCAGTACCATGATCCTGCTCTCCTATCATTTATTCATTCATTCATTGTCCAAACCACTTATTCCTATTTAGGGTTACTGGGAGGCTGGCGCCCATCTCGGCCAACTCTGGGTGAGGGCAAAGTACACCCCAGACAGCTCGCCAGGCCATCACAGGGCAGAAACACGCTGACGGCTATGCAGCCAACCAGTACTCTTGACGAACATCAGCAATGGTTCTTTTACATGCCTCTCACCATAGACAGTGAGAGACATGGCCGGCATTTGA
>JAQNCB010000001.1:54833523-54845584 GCA_030068295.1 Euristhmus nudiceps
GGAGGGATAGTGAATATATTGGTAGAAAGATGCTGAGGTTGGAACTGCCAGGCAAGAGGCCTAGAGGAAGACCAAAGGGATGAACTGAAAGAGGACGTGAAGTTAGTTGGTATCAGGCAAGAGGATATGGAGGACAGAGATGGATGAAAACAGATTATTCACTGTGGCGACCCCTGAGGGGAGAAGCTGAAAGAAAAGAAGGAGACTGTGAACAATAAAAACATGTATTTTATTTGGAAAGGAAGAAGGCTATTATGTAATATTTTATTATATTATTTTTTTTTAAATCAAGTTCGAATTCAAGTTAATGCCACAGCCATCCATTACCGGGAGTCCACGGATGCTAATTGGCCCGAGCTGTCACTGGAGGGAGAGATGGCATATGCTCACTTCCCTGTCACTCACAGTGATTGCCAGCCAATCATGGGTGTCTGTGACCTCATTCGTACGAGGACGTTGATAGCGCTTTCCCTCCGATTGTGTTAGTCCCACCCCCAAATACGCATAGTGCAGCAGTTCAAAAAGAGGCAGGTAGCTAGAGTCGCATATCACTGAGGGTGTATGTGCATGCTTTAGCCTTTCCCTTGTTAGTAGTGGTCATGTGATAGGGAAGGCAATAATTGATGGGTTTGAAATTAATACAACTAAATACTAAATTAAGGAGAAACATGGGGGTGGGGGGGGGGAATCAATAATTTTAAAGCTGATTCGGCTGAATTTTCCAAAAACAGGAATGACAAAAGATGCCAGTAAAAATTATCAACATTTCCAAGGTGCTTGAAACAACCTACAACCTGATTTGCATATTAAACCTGCACAATGGAGTAATTTAGAAAACAGCATTTTATAGTTTTAAAGGGTAAGAATGAGCTGATGACCACTCTAAGCCCCAGAATAGCTCCAAAATGCTTTGTGATTGCTATGAAAAGTCTTTAGAGATGTTCCTGGAGGGTGTGAATAAATATGATTCTTTTCAAAGATATTCTTCGAGTTGGTGTTTTGATGATGGAGGTCATGAGTACTGTCAAGTACATTGAGATCTGATCCTGTGGAAGCCATATAGCATATAATTTACATCTTCAGTGAGTGCTTGTGGAGGAGACCACATTTTTCAGAATAGAAATGTTCAACATGCACAGCACAATTTTCAACATGAGCATGAGTCATTGATTTTGTGCTTTTGACCACACAATCCAACCCTATTTACTGAAAAATTTCCCATCGATCAAAGTAAACATCTCCCTTTAGTGATTGTTCCTCCCGAAGCACAGGCAGATAAGCAGTGCTGCCACTCAATAGTGTACCATCTTTAAAAGTCATTTGGATTTGCATTCTTACTGTCACTTGAGACTACTGAGCATTTTATAGATTTTCACATGCCACACATGGTATGGTAGGATGTTAATTCTCCCCAATTTCATATTTTTCCCCTGAAGTCGTGTTTAAGTATACATAAATGCAATATTTGAAAAATGGGGTTTTTTATTTATTATTTATTTATTTTTTACTATTATGGGGAAATTTTGACATTATCATACATTTGAGATGGCAGTGTTCTAGTGGTTAAGATGTCCACCTCACAGCAAGAAGGCCCTGGGTTTGGCCGTTTCGGTGTGGAGTTTGGCTAACTGGCTGCTTTGAACTACCTCTAGGTGTGTGTGTGTGTGTGTGTGTGTGTGTGTGTGTATTGGCCCTGTGATGATTGAGTGAGCTGTTCGGGGTGTATCCAGCCTTTACCCAGTGTCAGCTGAGATAGGCTTCAGCCTCCCTTTCACCCTAATAGGATTGCATAGTTGAGTGATGAGTGAGTGAATAATACGTTTTTCTTGAACTGAGTTGTTAGTTTCACATTTGTGCCAAATACGCTGATTTTCATTATTGGTTTATTAAAAAAAATAGTTTTGCCCTTTTTTATTTTTGCATGTGCTTATGTAAGTTTTATTGTCAGAGTGTTTTGTGAGTAATCATAAAAATCTGACTGATTTAAACAAATGTCAGAGGCCAAAGGAACAGCAGATTATGTCCGAATGCATTAGCGCAAGACGATGCAACACACTGATCCCGATTTCCCCTCTGCAATCCATTATATAGTCAGATTATTTTATGATGCAACCTGCTATCCATCTGGACATGTCTGAATCAGTGAGTTTCCCTTTCTGACTTTATTTGCATTGTCAGGTTGGTGACGAGCCATGGTTCCCTCAGGGCAGCCACAGATTTTCCTCTGTACCAAAACGCACTCACCGGATGGGATTAAAAAAATCCTCAGAAGCTGACTTGCTATCACGAACTACATTTTAATGGTTTCTCCAGCCCCTTTATTTGCATATGCTCATTATCATGAATTATATTACAGATGAAATATTTTTGTAGTAACAAGACTTTTGAATAGTAATTTATCGAAGCAGCAAATCCTAAACCTGATATTTGGAAGATATTTCAAAACAACCTAAAAATATGAGGTAGAGGAACATCACTGATATTACTCTTACTCACTCACTTGCCCTTTTTTTTGATAAACCATCTATTCCTATTAGGATCATGGGGAGGCTGGTGCCTATCTTGGCTGACACTAGGTGAAGACAGGGTACACTCTGAACAGCTCGCCAGATTGTTGCAAGGCCAACACAAACACACAACCACTTACATTCACACCTAGAGGCATTTTTAAGCTAAAAGATAAGTCTGATGTGCATGTCTTTGGACTGTGGAAGGTAACTGTAGTACCCAGAGGAAACCCATGTAAGCATGGAGAGAACACACAAATTCCACGCAGAAACAACTTGGTCCAGAAATCCAAACCAGGACGTTCTTGCTGCGAGGCAGACTCGTATGCTGCTGTGTCGCCTTGCTGAAATCAATCAGTCTTAAATGTTTAACCTTTTGGAACCTGAATACCATTACCCTTAAATAAACTAAAGGAAAAAATGTTTGTTTTTTTCCCTTACCATGCGTGTTGCTAGATGCTTGGTTCAGGTCTGCCAAAGTTATCAAAGTTTAATAAATTCACCTTTTTCCAAAAGTAAAGAACAAATCTGCCACTGACATTTTCATTATTTTTCTATGGGAGCAGTCATCCATGAGGTATATACTTTCATGAATGCTGATGTATTTATAGCTGTGTAAAGCTGAGCTGTTATTACGTCAACCTAGAATTAACAAGGTCTAGTAATAATAACAAGGTTTCATTAATGCTTTTATTATTATTATTATTATTATTATTATTATTATTATTATTATTATTATTATTATTTCATTGATTTCATTTTCAAAATCACTTTATCCTTTATTTAGGGTCACAGAGAAGGATGGAGCCCATCCCAGCTGACTTCGGGCAAGAGCCAGGTACACTCTGAACAGCTTACCAGACTATCACTGAGCCAATACAGACAAAACACTATTCACACTTACATTTACATCCAGGGACAATTGAGAATATCCAATGAGCCAAATGTCCATGTCTTTGGATTGTGGGAAGAAATCCATGCAGAAATGCCCTCATCAGGGTTGAGGCTCAAACCCCGGCCCTTCTTGCTGTGAGGCAGACCGTATTCTTGCTGATAAGCAAGGCTTTGCTGATCATCTTGTAGCCATTTCCGCTCTTGTGTAAATTAATAATTTTTTTTTCTCAGATCCAGAGACATTTCCTGGCCGTGAGGTGCCCTTGCTGACAACAGGGAATGGGAAGGGGTGGTTTGCTTTAGATCAGCGGTCCCAACCTTTTTTTGCTCCACGGACCGGTTTCATGTAAAACAATGCTTTCACAGACTGGTATAAAAAAAAAACCCAAAAACAAACTAAAAGTACAATTTACCATCGCACTGAATTAGTGTTAAACTCTCCAAGTTTTTTTTTTACTCTTTTTCTCGTGTAGCAGCTGTGTACTCTCTCTTTCACTGTGTATTAATGATGAGAAAAAACGTCTCACTGTAGGCACTCGCCATTTATTCTGGGATCTGGGAAAGGAATATCCACACAGTCAGCCTCGTTTTCATCCACTCATACACGCACTCACACTGAGAATATCAAATAAATAATATGTGCGCGTTAATTAACATGACACCTTCATGTGCTTATGACGTTACAAACAATTAATTAGAAGCATGAAAGGATGGGCTCAACCAATAAAGAACTTAAGTTTTTAAAAAGATAAAACAAACACCCATTTTTATATAAAATTAAGGTAAATAATTCAATTTAATTACGGAGCTGATATGATGTGCACCTACCAGGAAGACATTGCGGCAAAACTAGATATCCTTGGAGTGCATGACCCTAATCCGCAGGGGTTAGTTCAGTAAAGGTGATATAGATCAGTTTCACTGTAAGTAATAAATAAAGCCGTGTGAGTGACGGCAAGTGAAATCGCGCATTTTATAATTTACCTCCGTTACACAAGCTTATGGGTTTATTATTGATGTACCGCATCAGGTGACCCCAGACAAGTGTTTTTCAAAATAAAAGATCTTTCAGACTCCGATAATCACTAAAATATATTTTGTTTTCAGCCTTTGTGACGGCCCGGTACCAATTGACCCACGGACAAGGTACCGGTCCGTGGGCCAGTGGTTGGGGACCTCTGTTTGAGATGACAGCCTTCTGTAGCCAACTGCCTAATTAACACCTTTGTAATAACTAATGAGATTCACCTGTAGTTGATTGTTTGTTCAGATCCACATTGGGAGTCTAAAAAGTTGCTTTACTCAGGGAACTTCAGTGGGGTGCACTCATTTCTGCACCACACTAATTTTACTAAAACTGAAAAAAGAATAATTTAAGTTATATTATTTAAACTTTTTTTTAAGTTCAAAAGCACAAGAGACCCAGTCTTCAACTTAGTCTGTGCACATTTTGGAAACATATTTGTGTGTTCCTTGACATATTGCATGAAATGTAACTTTTACACAATAGACACAATACATTTTTCTATGTTTTCAAGTAACTGGTTGTAAAAGTCTTAATGTAGTACATAGACATCAGTGGCCAGCAAACAATCAGTTCTGTGATATCAACACAGTGGCATAATGGTTAGCGTGTCTGCCTCACAGGAAGAAGGGCCTGGGTTTGATTCCTGGGCTTGGGCATTTCTGTATAGAGTTTGCACGTTCTCCACATGCTTGTGTGGTTTGCATCTGTGCACTTCACTCTCCTCCCACAGTCCAAAGACAAGCACATTATTAGGCTAATTGGCTGTTTCAAACTGCCCCTACGTGCGAGTGTGAGTGTAAATGGTTGTGTGCATTGCCCCGCAATGGTCTGGTAGGTGTATCCCACCTTCACCCAGTGTCAGCTGAGATAGGCATCAACCTCCCCATGACCCTAGTAGGATTAAGTGGTTTGACAAATGAATGAGTGAGCAAGTGATATCAGTGTTGAAAATAGAAAGTTAAGCGTGCACTATGACAGAGTGTAGGTCTGCCAGGGTAATTTCCCATGGAAATAGTGGGGCATTCCCATTTGCTCATTTCCTTAACACATATTAACAATAAAGTCGCCCAACAAAGACGCAAATGACCATGGTTGTCAGCTACCTCATCACATATGTATAAAGAAAAAAAGTTTTCTTCTTATTTTTCAAACACACCATGTCTTTGTACAGCGTTTCATGTGCTTCTGAGTATAAAGCATTTGAAATGAAACTACTGCATTGGTTAGATGAGTTAGTCACTTGAGCAACTATGCCATATATTGGATCAGGCATTTTATTGAGTATAACATCCAGCTTTAGTTTCAATAAGGCAGTCCTGAAATCAATCCTCAGCTAATTTAACTCGGCTCAATTTGAGAGAAAGAGATCCCATTCATTCTGATCTGTCTCTGTATGTGTGCTGTTTCATTGTTGCTACTAAACACTTCCCTGATGCATACTGCTATCTCCTCTCACCTTAAGTATTTACCTTAAGATACCCATTTTTTTTTTCAATTCCAAGGGGGAGAACACCTAAGAATTTGACCAATTTCTGTTTCTGCCCCAGCACTGCAGCAAAAGGTTACTATATCTCTTCTTAGAAATCTCTGAAGTCATGTCTGCTATTTGATATTACAGCTTACTACATCCATGCAGCATCACAGGAAGGAAAATTATTACTCAGGAGTATTTATATGGCCTACACGCTTCACACATTATTATTGATACATGCCACAGTTATGAAAAGACTCTGTTTGTGCCTGTGAAAGAACGCACAAATTCTAAACAGAATGGGAATTCCACAATCGAACTCCACTCAATAGTTTAAAATCCTGCACTGAATATATGAGTTTGCTTGTGGTCAAGAATTCACCATAACATTTGGGAATTTCATTCATTATTCATTTTCTAAGCCGCTTAATCCTAAGTAACGTCGCGGGGAGGCTGGCGCCCGTCTCAGACGATTCTGGGCGCACGTGGGGTACACCTTGAATAGCTCAACAGACCATGGCATAGCCAAAACATATGCAACCATTCACACTCACACCTAGGGGCAGTTTGACCCACCAGTTAGCCTACTGTGCATGTTGAGTACCCAGAGGAAACCCATGCAAGCACGGGAAAACATGCAAACTCCACGCAGTAATGCCCGAGCCTTGAAATTGAACTTGGGCCTGCTTGCTGTGATGCAGACATGCATACCACTATTTCACCATGCCACCATTTGGGAATTTATAAGGCTGTTAATTTGCCACGATATATTGGCACCAGCACTCGGGCAAAATTTTTTAAATTGTATCCTCAAATCCTCTTTATTTTTTATTATGGTAGTGGGAGGGCTGAAGCCCACTTCAGCAGACTCTGTGCCAAGGCGAGGTACACCTTGAACAGCTCATCAGACTTTCCCAGGGCCAACACAAACACAATAATACATTCACATCTGGTGAGATCAAGAATATCCAGTTCACCTGAGGTGCATGTCTTTGGTTTGTGGGAGGAAATCAGAGCATCCAGACAAAACCCACATAAGCAGGCAAGCTCCATTCAGAAACACCCTTGCTAGACACAGGGCTCAGGACCTTCTTGCTGTAACGTGGAAAAGCTAACCACTCACCATGCCTCCACAATAAGTCACGTCTGTTCTAAAGAAGTGGCAAGAAGCATAAAATGACCATTAAGATATGTCCTGGTGTGTACTCTTATGATAGCACAAATATAATACCAGTTAAATAAGCATGACGTAAAAGATTTCATAATAAATCCACTTATTCAGCTTCTTCACAAGATTAGAATGGCAAAAAGACAAGCCTGACATATCAAAAAGCATATACAGAATAGCCATGTTGGGTCATGGTAATGAGGTGATAAACTTTGCTATTGGTACTCAGCAATGAAATAAACCAGTGGGAATATTCAACTAGTTCCAAAGGAAATCCCGCTGGCAGTCCGGAATGAAAGGAAGTAGGTCACCACTCAAATAGAAAATAAACTATTTTCTTTTAACATTTTTTTTATTAGTCATGAAAAAATAGACTTGCTGAATAAAACGTTATCTTGGCAGCGTATTAATAAGAACATTAAACAGAGTAAGAGGCCATCTAATTATATTTTCTCATCTGGTGGGTTTATTGTCAACACTCTACAGCTCTCTCTCTCTCTCTCTCTCTCTCTCTCTCTCTCTCTCTCTCTCTCTCTCTCTCTCTCTCTCTCTCTCTCTCTCTCTGAGTGTCAGCTTAATTTAGCATAATTTATTCACCTAGCAAAAAGTGTCCTCAATTAATGTTTTCTTCTGACATGTCTCCTGGGTACTGAGCTGCAGAACACAAAGTAAATTGCTTGACCCATGTTCCTCATTTTGGAAGTTGTGAGTGTGTTTCAGTGTGGTCATTTATAATTGCCACAGTGTGTTGCACCAATTTGTTGTGTGAGCACTGACACAAGAAAGGAATGCTGGCACTTTTCACAGGGTAGAACAAGTATATGGAGTTCCAGGGGAGTGTCATGTGTAGTTATCAACCATTTTCACTTTTTGTAACATGGTCCAAATACTTATAGCAAGTCACATGAAACAATTAAGAAGGTCATGCACAGCAGTGCGGCATGAGAGGAATGACATGTTGGTGAATAAACTTTTGAGTGTTGGTTTGGAGTGCCGTGGGAGTGTAGTGGTTCGCATGTTGCCTCAGAGCAAGGTTCAGTTCTGAGGATTGGGCGTTTCTGTGTGGAGTTTGCATGTTTTCCATGTGCTTGTGTGGGTTTCTCCACTACACCAGTTTCCTCCCACTGTCCAAAGATATGCCCATTAGGCTGTTTCTAATTGAACCTGGGTGTAAGTGTGAACGGTTGTGTGTATCTTGGCCCCGTGATGAGCTGGCTGTTCAGGGTGTACCCTGCTTTCGCCCAGTGTCAATCGACATCGGCATCAGCCTCTCCATGACCCTAGTAGAATTAAGCAGTTCAGCAAATAAGTGATGGAAGTGAGTAAGTGTTTGTTTGATAATTATCTCAGCTAGGAGCTATAATTGCCCTTCCTTATTTTAACACCGTGTCCACACCTCTTTTAATTCTTTTGCTTTTTTTCTGTCATTGAGGTGGCATGTCCACCTAACGACAAGAAGATCCTGGGTGCGAGTCCCAGGGTTTTTCTCACTATGCTTGTGAATTTAAACATGGTACTACACTTAACAGAGACATTTTACATGTATTTATTTATTTATTTATTTTATAAAAGTGCCTTTCAAAACACCCAAGGACACTGTACAGTAAAATACACATATTAAAAACACAAGAACAACAAAATAAAACAGAGGATAACATTGAAAGTGAGTGTGTGACTAGGTAGTGTAGGATTGTCTGAACTGGTGGGCTTTGAGACTGGATATGAAGAGTGGCGGTGAATCAATGGTACGGAGGTCAGGAGGGAGAGAGTTCCAGAGACATGCACATTAGGTTAATTGGCAGCTCCGAATATGGAGCATATTTCAATGAATGAGTATGAATGGTGTGTTGGTCCTGCTAGAGGAGATTCCTATGACCCTCGTAAGATTAAGCAGCTCAGCAAATAAAGGAATGAACAAATGTTTGACCACTGGCACCACCATATTTGTAGTTGCCATACTATGGCTATGATTTTAAATCTATGTCATAACATTGATTGCACCCTTTGTCTTAATTAGGGATGCAGGGAGGCTGGCCCATCTTACAACTCTGGGTGAAGGCAGGGTACACCCTGGACAGCTCACCAGACTAATTGGTTGAATGATTGATTGATTTTTAAATCATTGGTTGCAAGAGACTAAATCAATCACTGGTAATCACACCATAATATATGTCCTGAGACATTTATTCATAACAACTAAATACTCTCCCACACACACACACACACCATCATCATCATCATTATCATCATCTTCCAGTGTGTTCTAGGTCAACGTTGGGGTCTCTTCCCGGTTGGACATGCCCAAAACACCACACAAGAGAGGCGTTCAGGAGGCATTCTAACCAGATGCCCGAGCCACCTCAACTGGCTTCTTTCACCGCCTGGGGGCAGAGGTTCTATTCTCACTCTATCTTTAAGAGAGAGCCTCACCACCCTGCGAAGGAAGCTCATTTCTGCCACTTGTATCCGTGATCTTGTTCTTTCGGTCACTACCCAAAGTTCATGACCATAGATGAGGGTTGGAAAGTATTTCAACTGGTAAATTAAGAGCATTACCTTGTGGCTCAGCTCCCTCTTCGCCACAACGGACTGGTACAAACTCCGTTTTACAGCAGAGGCTGCAGCGATCTGCCTGTAGATCTCCCATTCCCTCATTCCCTCACTCGTGGCCAAGACCCCGAGATACTTGAACTCCTCCACTTGGGGCAGGACCTCATTCCAGAGCTGGAGTGTGCATTCCATCCTTTTTCGGCTGAGAACCATGGCCTTGGATATCGAGGTGCTGATTCTCATCCCGATCGCTTCACACTCTGCTGCGAATCGCTCCAGTGAGAGCTGGAGGTCCTGGCTTGATGACACCAAGAGGACATCATTCGCAAAAAGCAGAGAAGAGATCCCATGGCCACCAAACCAGAACCCCTCAACCCCACGGCTGCGCATAGAAATTCTGTCCATGAAAATTATGAACAGAATTAGTGACAAAGGACAGCCTTGGTGGACTCCAACCCTCACCGGAAACGAATACTGTTGTTACCAATGTGGACCAAGCTCTGGCTCCGGTGATACAGACACCGAATGACTTGTAGCAACGGGTCTGGTGAATTATGAGTGATGTCATTACCCAGACCGTGAGAGCTAGAATATGATGCATTACTATGACTGAAAATCTTGAACGCTGATTGGCTTACTTGTTTCATTCATAGCCTCATATGGCGGGACGATGCATTGTGCCATTTACCTCACTGACATTTGTGCACTCTGATTGGCTGAGGGACAATAAGAAATCTTAAGCACTTTTACCACTCTGCTTTATTGCAGGGAATTGTGAGTGCTAGTGATTCAAGCACACTAGAAAGTGCAAACAAGATAAACAAGGCTGTTTCTCCACTAGATTCCATACATCTCCTGGCAAATGCCCGGACTCAATTCAAACTGGAAACAAGCAAACAATCAAAATTGCTTCATGTCTGGATTAACACAAGATGTGGAAAGTGACTTCAATGGATTTTCAGCAGAAGATGTCCCTCTTGACATGAACGTTGAACATTTTGAGGACCATGTTGTAATAGAAGAGGAGGAAACAACAGAAAGAGCCCTCTCTGATGCCAAGTTGTATGAGGGCTTAATCAGAATCACAATCCGAATACTTCATTGATCCCGGAGGGAATTGTGAGCACACAGTTGCTCCATACACATAAGAGTGAGATAAAGTCTTGATAAAGAAAATTTCAGAAAATTATATCGGATGAGGTAGGAATAATTTCCTATGTCGTTCAGTAGAGCATTTAGGTGGTATCAGTCTCTCACTGAACGTGCTCCTGTGACTGATCAGCAGGTTATGAAGTGGGTGGGAGGTATCATTCTGTATTGTCTTTCTTTTGGAAAATTGACTTAACTGATGCATCTCAAGAAAATAATGAGGACGATTATGATGACGACCCACCGCCTCCATCTTCAAAATCTAAGGCAGGGGTGGGCAATTAATTTTCCCAAGGGGCAACACGAGAAACAGGAAATGTTGTCGAGGGCTGGACCAATAGGCTGAACTAAACTCATTCATTCATTCATTTTCTGATCCGCTTAATCATAATTAGGGTCGCGGCAAGGCGGGCGCCCATCTCAGCCGACTCTGAGTAAGGGCGGGGTACACCCTGGACAGCTCGCCAGGCCATCGCAGGACCGACACATACACAACCATTCACACCTAAGGGAGATTTGGAGCAGCCAATTAGCCTACTGTACATGTTTTTGGACAGTGGGAAGAAACCGGAATACCCAAAGGAAACTCGCACAAGCACAGGGAGAACATGCAAACTCCTTTTTCACACGTTGCGGAGCCTCTTTTAACGTAGCCAGTGGGGGAAATGAGTGAATGAATTGTCTGACATTTGCTTTGAAAATAAAACTAGCCTGATTTTGAATGCTCTGATGTTTTCTTGCATTTCATGCACAAACTGGTTTTTCCCTTGTAGCTTCACATTCAGCTTGTCCATGTGTGTCAGTATGTCCACAGTAAAATGTAAATCACAAAGCCAATCTGTGTCATTCAGTGTTCTCAAGTAGCTCCGAAAATGAAATAATCTCCTGTTTGAGCTCCCACACTCATTGACATACTTTCCCCAAACATAACCAGCGGACATTAGAATGGTAAAGCAAGTCCCTGTGATCGGCATCAGTTTCTTCAACAAAATGAATAAACTGATGATGGTGAAAGTCCCCTCGCTTGCACCGGCTTCACTACGTGCTCAAGCTGGAACATGGATTTACACAGTGATTCCTGGTGAATTATGCAGTGTAGAAAAATTACCTCCTGCTCAGGGTTTACCCCCTTTCACCCTGTCCTGGATTCTTTTGAGGAGCCCGACCTTTTTTCACCATCAGATTTGGTGACCCATCTGTGGTAACATTGGCGAGCGTACTCCAAGGTAACTTGTGCCTCTTTATGACCACTGACATGCTGTTATATAAATCCTCTCCCCGTGTTTTTCCTTTCA
>JAQNCB010000001.1:55034497-55045178 GCA_030068295.1 Euristhmus nudiceps
TGTGTGTGTGTGTGTGTGTGTGTGTGTGTGTGTGTGTGTGTGTGTGTGTGTGTGTGTGTGTGTGTGTGTTCCTGCACACGCTGGGTCAGTAAGGTGGTTTAAAATGCCTACTCTATGAACCCTCCCATATAATTAGCTAATGAAACAGTTGGAGGGCTTCTCCAGTACCCTGTAGTTCATTAAAGAGGCTTAAGGATAAGGATAAGGTCTCATATTATTACTCTGTAATAACTGCAGAGGGATACTTTATTTTTCTACATGTTGCATGTTGCATCCTCTAAACAGGAAATAATGAGAACTGAACACATGTCTATTTAAACCATGAAAAGTAGGAAGTGCAATCAGTGGCACTCACTTGAAATGTAATGTCACCCCATGTGAACATGGGAGAAGTGATTTGAAAGACAATTTTATACATTAAATTATGAGTGTGACATTCACAGTATATTCGCATTTAACAGAGAGTTCTAAAGCTGTTATTTTGGATTTGAATAATAATGATGGCAATGATATCACGGATTACTCGGTGAGATTGGAGATGCAATGGGAAGTTGAGCAGATTATTGCTTATAGTGAATTCCTGCAGCTCTACGTTGTACAGAGGCTAAGTGGTGGAGCTTGGCGCTGGACATGTCTGGTCCTGTGGCCTGCTTGGAGCTGTGCGCTGAGACTCAGAACTGGAACTGGAGCTCTCTCACCTGCCTTTAGTCTTGAAAGCAAATTTCTTTAACTACATGACCTGAGCCTATAGGATGAGTATCACCCCCAGTCCTGTGCTTGGTGACCTCCTGGAAAATTGAATTCTTTGATCAGAGCTGAACTGATTTGAGCCAGGGAAAATCGAATCAAGTGTGCTTGGATGGTGGAAAGCTAAGAAAATAAACATGATCTGCATGAGGTTCCTCATAAAATACACTGAGAAGAGAGCTCAGAAGAAGTAGGCATGAAGCTGTGAAGGTTTGGAACAAATGGCACCGCAAACGGGTTTAATTGCGCGATAAGGCTGTTAAATATATTAAATATAACACAGCAAGCGCAAATCGTACTCAGGTACAATCGACCTTCAGCAAAAAAATCACCCAAACCAGCCCGCACACCCGCCTGCGCCCTCGGGTTGCCCCGCATCTCCCTCCTGCACCGCGTCTGATCCGCGCGCGCCTCGCGTCTCCTGCATTCGCTCCAAAGCGCTGCGTAAAACCGCGCATCCTCCCGGAGACCGATCAGCCTGACCTGCTCGGACCAAAATGCTAGCAAGACTAGTCTCCCATCCCCTGCAAAGTGACGCCTCAAGTCGACCAGACCCCCATCAAGAAGCCTGGGACCAAAAAAAAAAAAGAAAAGCGCACGCGGGATTCGGATCTTGTCAGTGTCCACGTCCTCAAAAGAATGGATCTAATTAAATCACTGCACTCGTCATCAAGGGCAGAAAGATGCCAAAGTGTGCGGGGAGTGGGCAGGGACCAGGGGCGGTCACGTGACAAACGCGAGCCTTTCTCAACCCAGGACCTCTCCAGAGCTCCTCACATCCGATTGGTCCAGCGGTGGCTCCTCACATCCGATTGGTCCAGTGGTGGCTCCTTGACGCGCAGTCATAGGAACCTCCTGCCGTATAAATAGGGCTGATAGGACTTTGTTATTCCAGCATCACGGCAGCAGGTTCCCGCTAAGCTTGGAGTTTAACTTCGCGTCATCTCGGCTGTATGCCTGCTTGAAGAGTTGAAAAAACCAGGCACCGAGGCACAAGGAGTCTGCATGTCGGACTAGACATGCTCAGCTTTGTGGATACCCGGATTCTGTTGCTGCTTGCAGTGACATCGTACCTAGCGACATGCCAATGTAAGTGTCCCACGCGCTCCTTCATTCTTTTTCCCCTGCTGTGTCTTCCCAAGGACCACTAAGCCTCATTTATTGCTTTGATGTCTGAGGACTCATTGGGCTCCCTGTGGCCACTGTACTCGGAGTTGACCTGAAGGACAGCCATCCACAGTGGCTATCAAAAAAGAGAGAGAGAGAAAGATTTAAAAAGAAATGAAAGGATTCTCGTGCGTTTAAAGGATGCTCTGTGATTTTACTTACTGTGGATATTTTCCATCTCTTGAATTTGCAAATGAGGACAAAGTCACTTGACTTAGACGTGCAGCACTGCATTAAACATAGTTTGTTTAAGGCAGTGCAGTTAGACTTATCTTAAAGAACTTTCTCTGGGCGTTGTTAGTCCGTCGTTTTTTCCCCCTGGCTCCTTAGGACCGCTTATCATAACTAATAAGAAACACACGCACACGCGCCCTCTGCTGAATGAATTATGTAATTGCATGTTTTGGCATTCAGGCTGATTTTCTTGAGCTCGCTTGTCAATTAAGACACGGTTTAATTAAAATAAAACAAAATAGCAAATAAAATAGTACGATGATTAACACATTTTCCTTCCTATAAAATATGAAAGTATTAAATTGTTTTCTGTTTGGAATAACAACCCTAAAGGCAAAGTCAAACCTTATCTGATGTCTTTTTTTCTTTACCATTATTTCACTTAGTAAAACTGTAAGCTACGTGCTAAAAATGTGCTGTTTTTGTTTTGGTTTTTGTAACTGTTTTGAGGCATTTTTTTTAACTTGCTCCAGGCAATTGTAAAGTGAGGCGAGGCGCCATCTAGTGGTGATACAGTGATATAACGGCGCCGCCCCAAATCGCGTGCTGCTGTTGCAGCGCGCCACCTCGAGTGGGCGTTAGGACTGGGTGTGTGGGCGGAGCAGAGCAAGGTTGCGGGGTGCGTTAGCTCCGCCCACAAGGCCACTCATCAGTCAGACTAACTGAATGACCCAAAATAACCGGACATAGTTTATCCGGAAGACCTACCCAGAAAAACAGTATTTGTAATGAAGCCTACTGGAGCTTCTGATTTTATTTCTCTCATCCAATTTTATTTCTTTGTTTGTTTATTTTAGTTAAATCATTTTTAATGAAGTAAAAGTGTACAACAAGAACGAGAGCATCTACAAACAACAACAACAGCAGCACTTGTAATAATAATAATAATAACAATAATAATAACAATAATAATAACAATAATAATAACAACAACAATAATAATAATAATAATAATAATAATAATAATAATAATAATAATGGCTGAGTAGGCTGCATAGCTGTCAGTGTGTTTCTGCCCTGCGGTGGCCTGGCAAGCTGTCCAGGGTGTACTCTGCCCTCACCCTGAGTCGGTTGAGATGGGCGCCAGCCTCCCTGTGACCCTAATTAGGAATAAGCGGTTTGGAAAATGAATGAATAATGGCTGATATGTACTCATAAAATGGGTAAATATATAATAATAAATGTGGCTGATATTGAAGTGTTTTCCAGCATCCATATTTATATATTAAAAGTAAGAATAAGAATCTTTATTTGGTCTACGGTTAAAACAAAAATTAAATGGCATGTTGCTACAATAAATTATTTCATTTTATTAATGTTACTGTTAATGTTGTTGTTGTTGTTGTTGAGACATTTCCTCCATATTCAAAGCAATTTACTGAAATGGAAAACACCTGCTGGACAACAAAGCTCTTAACTCTGTTCCTACTGCAATAATATCATGCAAAAAGTAGCTCAGAGTTTGACTTAAGCTGGCAGGTTTAATATGATGCTATTATTTTACAGACTTTCTAGAAATTACCTGACAAATACAGAAGAAAATATCTCTTATACATGTATACATATGTTTGCTATATTTAATACTTAATGCCAGATAATTTTTGGTAAGCAAGAAGATTCTGTAAGCATGTTTGAGTCTCTTTTTTTTCTAATGTTTTCATTTCTCTCCTCCTCTCCCTCCTCTCCTCCATGTGTCTTCTCCTGCCCCGTATCATCAAAGCGGTCAGTACATTTTCAATGCAATTATTCTTTAGTAGAGCAAGATAAATTCTTACCCTTTTTATGATTCCATCCTGAAGATATTCAGTGAATAGATCCACACCAGTCTCAGATATGCTACAGTATTCTGTGTTATCAAGAGATTGCGGCAGTGTGCTAGTTGTTCTGTGGTTTTTTTTTTCACTTTCCTGTCAAAAAAAGGAGGACGAAAGTCCTTATTGGCTAAGGTAAATGTCAATGAAATCAGAAACCACTCACTGCTACTGGGCAGGCGGCTCAGGTACAATGAAGCCCTTTTAGATGGTGTTCTGAAGGGGAGGCCTATAAACAGAACCATCACGGCCTAGAAATTCCTAACTGCAGCACTGCTACACAACAGGGCCCTCAGGTTTTCATATAGTTCACAATCATCCAAATCTGTATTTGAGAATAAGGCAGATGATTCACTGAAATATCATTTAATATCTTTGCACATGGATACAAATAGATAACACCAATTACTGTCTGTAATGTCAGTTGCTGTATAAAGGAGAATTGAAAATTAATTTATCGTGATTGGTATTTAATTTAACTGAAGGCTTCACACCCCTTTAAGCATCATCGTAAATATCATGCTTAATCATATAGATTAGCAGCTCCATGGATATGCACGCTTTACTGAGAGCTTATTCGAGACTAAAATGCCAGTGTTTGTGAGGTGAGATATTGCAGCGCTTCACACCAAATGATATAAGTAACTTAAAATGAGGAAACCAATAAAGCTTGCATTTATTCCTTTTTTTTTATTATTTTCCCATGCCCTGCTGAATGTGAACTTGAACTGTTATGGTGACAGTGATCCATGTAGCTTGTGGGCTGTGGGAACTGAGTTTATGGTTCTTTAACTGGCTGTGTAGAATGAGTGCTGAACTCACTGTCAAATCTTAGAACATCTCCACTTCATACAGTCTTCAAGCTCATACACTGTGAACGCCATACTTGGAATAAAAAGTCACCTGACTGCTGCTTATATAAAGGAATAAAGAAGGCATGATTGTAAACGTTTTAACTAATAGAATTCCTGCCAGGTGCTGATTTTTTTCTTTTCTCTTCCTCTTTTTATACACAGCAAAGAAAAGGACCTAGAGGTGACAGGGTAAGTCAGGAGCTGTGATTCCTCAAAGTGCATGGTTGTGTTTTGTTATGTAGAAGGATCAATGAGAAAAGTGGTAAAATGTGCACCCCTGTAAAAATTACACCCACAGGAAGTAACCGAGGCATAACCAATCAGTCTTTCCTCAAAATATGATTATGAGGTCATACTTATAATTTGAATGAAATCATTAGTGTTATATTACAAAATTACTGATTGTCCTTGTTAGCTCTTGCAAAAAGAGAACAACAGAATGACGTCATTCATAAACAGTACTATGTCACTTGTGCTGCATTATTTAGAAGGTCAGTGCATGTCCTGGTTCAAGCCAGTACGAAGTTGTATGTTGGACAATTATTTTTTATATTAATGCATAATATCTGTTTTTTTTCTACCAGGGTCCTAAAGGACCTGATGGCAAACCTGGCAGACCTGGACTTCCTGGGCCTCCTGGCCCCCCTGGCCCCCCTGGTCTTAGTGGAGTAAGTTTACATTTGTGTATTTGATGTTTTTACCTGTTCACTCTGTATTAAAAACATGTCTGAGCTACACTGACCTTTGACCCTGTGACCTGTGAATGTCAATCAATTCCAGTATTGGAGTTATACCTTTTACTAAGCTTTGTGTGACATTAAATAATGCAATGTGCATTGAATTTTACTTTACATGTTCGTATTATCGCATGTTATTTATAACTATCTTTATAACTATCTTTAGCCAAATGCTAACTTGCCTCACTTTTTAAACAGAACTTTGCTGCTCAGTATGATGGCGCTAAAGGACCTGACCCTGGCCCTGGACCTATGGTGAGTTCAGTGTGGAAAAACACAACAAGATAAGCTATAGTTCATAGAGACTATACATGAATGTGGAAAATTAAGTGAAAACTCTTGCAAAACTCATTTGTGTTCTTCTGTAAAAGGGTTTGATGGGACCTCGAGGCCCTTCTGGACCACCTGGTTCCCCTGTAAGTACCATTGCTCCTGAATATTGTATTTTTTTTAACTGTAGATACAAAAATATAAGTTTTTATGTTTGCAAACTTTTTTGATATTAACAAAATATTTGTTTAAATACACAGGGCCCTCAGGGACTCCAAGGACATGCTGGTGAGCCTGGAGAGCCTGGACAATCTGTAAGGAAGCTGGTTAAACTTGAGTTAAAAATAACACAGACAGGCACCACACAGATTTGACCTTTAATTCGTTACCACGTATTTAATAATAGGGAACAGTTGGACCTCGTGGACCCCCAGGACCTCCTGGCAAGTCTGGTGAAGATGTGAGTGAAAACCAATTTGATTATTATTACTTTTATTCGTTTGTTTATTTTCAAGTCGATTTTGTGGAGGATCTCATCTGACAGCCATCTCTTTAACTTTTATTCAGGGTAACAATGGCCGACCTGGACAGCCTGGAGACAGAGGTTCACCTGGCCCCCAGGTAACACCAACCGCAGTACATTGCACAATTAATTTACATGTATCAAAGACACTTACAAGTCTCGTAGCTTAAACAACCATATACACCAGCTAGACATTCTATTTATAGCAGTTCTAAAGCATGTGTAATTATTTAGCAGATATGGTTTCATTATCAGGATGTCAAAGGATGATCCAAAAAAAAATAATCATGTACCTACCCGCTGTGCTCATAAAGTCAGAATACGCAAGCTTTAGAGTCTTTACCCCTTGATGTAGACCTGTCACACTATATTAAAAGAGATAGTGTTGAAAACATTGAAAAAACCGCTCGTTAATATCTTGTTCTTTTACCTGTACAGGGTGCTCGTGGTTTCCCAGGAACTCCTGGACTTCCAGGCATGAAGGGACACAGAGTAAGTATCATTGAGAAATAAGAATTTATCGGATTCCTTATGTTGTTCCTCATGTATTTATCTAATTCAGGAAAGCTTATGACGTACTTACTAATTATATGTTGGCAAGATACATCATGCTATATACAGTACATATATACAGTGCTACTACGTTCATATTTGGATGAAGCCTTAATGCTCTTTTTAGATGTTATATATATATTTTTTTCTCCATCATAGGGCTACAATGGTCTTGATGGACGGAAAGGAGAGCCTGGTGAAGCCGGAGCTAAGGTAAAATTAAAGATAAACTAATCCATCAGCCATCATGAAAAAAAAACCCCAAAAACATTAAATTATTGAGGAGTACAAAAAGAGCAGTTTAGAACAGCAGAAATACAATTTTAGGGTCACTTTGTAAACAACACATATCCCAGCCTGTTATCTAGTTTTGCATGTGAAGACAGTACAAGTGCATTTACACCTCCAGAGCTATTGGTTACACACACGTTTCTTCATTGATGACCATTAATGATTCTGCAATTTGGACCCACTTGTGTTTTTCTATCTTTCAGGGTGAGAACGGTGCTTCTGGTGCAAATGGAACCCCTGGACAAAGAGTAAGTTCTGACTTGTCTACCTTTTCCTTTTAAAGAATGCTCCATCTCATTGGAAAACATGAGCCTTTCTGTCATTTATTTATAGTTTACAATGATGTTTTATGATCAAATTGTCCTCATGATACACATGTCTCTATAGGGTTCACGTGGTCTTCCTGGTGAGAGAGGTCGTGCTGGTCCTGCTGGTCCAGCTGGTGCCCGTGGTGCTGATGGTAACACTGGTCCTGCTGGCCCTGCTGTGAGTGTTTTATTTTCAACCCATAATGTGGTCTACACTAGATTTTCACGGCCCACTCGAACATTATTTTCATCTGTAATCTTTCTTCTCAGGGTCCACTTGGATCTGCTGGCCCTCCAGGCTTCCCTGGTGCACCCGGACCTAAAGTACGTGGCTTTCTTTCGGCTAAACCAGACACAAAATGTGGAAATATATGCTTGCATCTTTAGTGTACGACTTTAATGTCTGGAGTCTTCCACATGTCGTAGCTGTATTGTTGTAAGGACAGTCTCGTATCAACCTGTCAGTTAAGTGTTTTCTCTGTTCTCATGTTTTAACAGGGAGAGGTTGGTCCTGCTGGTCCCACTGGTCCATCTGGACCTCAAGGACAAAGAGGAGAGCCTGGACCAAATGGTGTTGCCGGTCCAGTTGGTCCTGCTGTAAGTATGCTTAATAGTCAAATAAAAGCAATGTGTTGTCAACCCAGTAATGTACTCAGAGCTTATTTTACTTCCTTTTCTAGGGTAACCCTGGTGCTAACGGTATCAATGGTGCTAAGGGTGCTGCTGTAAGTATTTAGTGTGACTTTATTTGAGTGAAAGATTGATAACAGTCTAATTGTATGTGAAATTCTACAACACAAGGCAAGATAAGGCAAGGTTATTTGAACTGGACATTAATTTCACACCCAAACAGGCTTGTATTGTCCAAGCATCATCGAAATGCATGCAAGAAGTCATAGGTTAACACTATATAACACTAGCACTCCGTATTATAATCTTATTTTTCCTCGATCCCAACATCCATACAATGTTTTCAGTGTTCAGCTTTCTTTGAACATGCTCGGAGGTCGGAGAGAGTACAACTGTTCATTTTCTAGGTGATTTCTAGATTGAGATTGATTGGCTATGAGAATTATCATACATTAGGATTTTTTCAGTCATTACCAGTCTACCTACATATTTGCAGGCTATCTGTCCCAAAAAATCCTCTGGGACAGCTATATTTTGATTCTCTTTACCGTCTCCCATGTATATATGTCTGTTTAGTGATACTGATTTGATTCCAAGAAGCGTACATTTTCCATTCAGATATATATATATATACATTGCATAATGCACAAGTCATTTATTTTTTTTCATGTAGAAATAAATTCACTTGAAATTAAACTTTCTGATTGATCTTGCAGGGCACTCCTGGAATTGCTGGTACCCCTGGTTTCCCTGGACCAAGAGGAGGCCCTGGCCCCCAGGGTTCTTCCGGACCTTCTGGCCCAAGAGGTCTTACTGTGAGTTCCGTCTAACCCGACCACACATAACAAAACCATGCTATGTGCAGTGTCTGCATTCTGTTGAACAGTTGTAAAGGCTCTTTTTTTATTGTTTTTTTTTCTCTGTAGGGTGACCCTGGACCTGCTGGAGGGAAGGGAGATGCTGGTGTCAAGGGTGAGCCTGTAAGTATTATTATAAAAGCAATGATAGCTGTTCCTAAATACAATGTTAAAGAACAGATGAGTCTTGGGTTGTTTCCTAATATTGTGCTTGGCTTGTTCAGGGTAATGTTGGCCCTGCAGGGCCCACTGGTGCTCCTGGTGATGAGGGCAAGAGAGGTTCAACTGGTGAGCAGGGATCAGCTGGACCTGTTGGTCTGCGTGGACCCAGAGTAAGTCAGTTTTTTTAGTTTTTATGTTTTTTGATATGTATCTGCATGTTCCTGTGATACGGTTGTGAGTGTTTAAATGATGTCTGTATTTTTCTGTATAGGGAGGTGCTGGAACCCGTGGACTTCCTGGTGTGGCGGGTAGAGGAGGACCAATGGTTAGTAAATTATGCTAACTATATATATATATATATATAACTAATGGAAATCTGTTTGTTGTTTGTAAACATAAACAATATTTTTGCACAACTACACATGTTTTTACATATTTGTAATGAAGGCCTTCAATGGGATATGTCAGAAATTTACTCATAAAATTACATGCTATGTTCAGATAAATTATGTGGTAATTCTGACCCCTGAACGTTCCATTCCCAGGGCATGCCTGGAGCAAGGGGTGCTACTGGTGCTCCTGGTGCACGTGGACCTCCTGGTGATGCTGGCCGTGGTGGTGAGCCCGGTCTGGTTGGAGCCAGAGTGAGTAATTATACCAATACCTATATACTATTGCTGAGAAATACAATATATATTGATTTTCAGGGTTTCTTCAGGAAGAACATGAATATTATATTGTCTTGTTTTAGAATTTGCATGCCATGTAGGCTAGCCTTTATTTTAGTGTTCTTTTTGTTTTTTTTGTTTTTTTAATGTAATTGGATTGTATGTTTGAAAATATGATAAATATGCAATTTTCCCTTTAATTGCTCCACAAACATTGTGACACTTATATGCAGTGCAATATCAATAGTATGACCTTCTGTTTATGGTAAACTTGTCAATGTCTTTACCGTGAGTACGGTAATATAACGTACTATGTACATAAGTCACAATGAGTCACAGTCTTTGCATACCTCACTATATTCAGCCACTGATGCAGGATGATGATTCTGTTTTTATTTACTTGTGAGTTTGATATATAGGCATTGCAGATTAGATATTTGGGGGTAACCCTGTGAAAGGCCACAGAGACTCAGAAATATATAAAATAGTATATAGCAAATTCTGTGTCATTATAGTAGAGCCCTTTGGCCGCCGCAAGTAAAGCATTATGCATATTTAAGGAACCATCAGTTGATGTTTTATGGCTTGTTGGGTTACCTATGATTGTATGTTCGTCATCTCTATGTACTTCCGTATCCATTGCAATGCTGATTGGCCGTTTGCTCTTCAAGGGAAATTTGATCCGTGCCAACATTTGGAAATATATACTAATGCATTTCGTGTTTTTAAAAGTTATGTTCCTCTTACAGGAACAACATACAAACCACAAGAAATAAACAAACAAATATATATATATATGCGTGTGTGTGTGTGTGTGTGTGTGTGTGTGTGTGTGTGTGTGTGTGTGTGTGTGTGTGTGTGTGTGTGTGT
>JAQNCB010000001.1:55172213-55183379 GCA_030068295.1 Euristhmus nudiceps
AACTCTGTTTGGTTTTAACACTCCATGAGGCTTTACACACTAAAACGCTGACCCATCTTTGGCTCTAGTTTTGATAAATACATGTTTTAGCTCCAACAACCTTAAAGACTAAAAAAAGGGCCCTAGCTGTAAAATTATAAATTAATTATTATACGGCGTGCGCATACGTTTGACACCACCCACCAGGAATTGCGCAATCTTGTCATGCAAATGTGCGTATGCGGACTAGTCGAGACCGGGTCGTGATCTGGTCATGAGTCGTGAAATAGTTGTGAAAACTACGGGAAGTCTCCCGGTTCATGGCAAGACTTGCCACGATTCAATTCGTGGCAAGTCATGATAAAAAAAAATCACGCCAAAAACATATGATTTAGGTTAAATTGGCTATTTAAAATTGCCACTGGGTGTGAGTGGGAGTGTGAATAGTTGTGTGTATTGTCCCTGTGATGATCTGGGCCAAACGGTGCAGGGTATATCCCACCTTCAGTGTTGGCTTGAAATGAGGTTCAGCAAATGAGTGCGTGAAAGAGATTTTTGTAATAAAAGTAGAGGTTTTTTGTGTTATATTTTATATAATAAAACTTTTTTATCACTAGGCTGTATTTTAAATAGCTGTTTTATTACGTTGATGCGATGATAACCTAGTCTAAAAATATCCAAATTATCACACCATGAAAATTTCAAACCGTGAAGCCTCTACTGCAGAGGAATAGATGAAGACAGAGAGAACAGGGAAAAGGGCAATGCACATTACACTCTTGAAACCAAGGAATGACTAGAATCATAGATCTTTATGACCGTGAGTGTTAGATTCGCTTTTTGTCAGAGTGAACGGTCAACACCAGCTAACACTACAGTTGGAATTTAGGAAGGTGAACTAAACAGGAAATAGTTAATGCTTATGTAAACACTTGATGCTCTTGTATGCTAGATATTTGTGTAGATTAGAGTGTCAGAGATAAATAGAGGGCAACACGGTCGCCTAGTGGTTAGCACGTCTGCCTCACAAAAAGAAAGAAGGTCCTTGATTCGAGGGCATTTCTGTGTGTATTTGCATGCTCCCCTGTGCTTGTTTGGGTTTCCTCTGGGAACTCAAGTTCCCTCCCCCAGTCTACAAACATGCACGTTAGGCTAAATGACTGTTTTTTTTTTTTTTTTTTTTTTTTTTTTTTATTTTTTTTTTTTTTTTTTTTTTTTTTTTTTTTTTTTTTTTGATATACTGTATTAATCCCACAAGGGAGATTATTTCTTCTGCATTTAACCCATCCAAATTGAGCGCATACACACACACACACACACACACACACTGTAAACAGTGAGCACACACTTGGAGCAGTGGGCTGCCACACACACTGGAGGCACGCAGAGAGAAGTTGGGAGTTCGGTGCCTTGCTCAGGGGCGCTTCAGCCATTAATGTGGAGGAAGGGAGGGTGGAGTTCACTACCCGACAGCCAACATATTTTTCCTGCTGTTTCAGGAATCGAACCAGCGACCTTTCGGTCCCATACCATTAGGCTACTGCTTCCCCGCTCTAGATTGCACCTATATGTGAGTGTCAGTGGGAATGATTGCATGTGTGTTTACACTGCGATGGCCTGGTGAGCTGTTCAAGGTGCACCTCGCCTTCGCTTATTGTCGGTTGAGCTAGCCTCCAGCCTCCCTGCCATCCGAGTAGGATTCGGCAAATGATTGTGTGAATGAGATAAGCAGGTATCGGATAGCTTTATCAGTAATACACCAAATGAAATTGTGCTGTGCGTGTGAGTGTCTGTGTGCTTTTGAGTGTCCTTGTGAGTTGTCCTCTGTATTCTGGGTTTCCTAAACAGCATTTAAAGGGTGTGATGAAATGTTGCATCAGAAAATGCTGGCTCTGGATGTAACATTTTGATTCCTTAATTGAATTAAGTGCATCTGAAAAACTGAAGAGGAACTGAATGACTGCTGAAATGACTCTGTAATTACACACTCTGTTCACTGCTCCATCATTATATTACAGCAATCTGTGTGTTGCTTTTACCTTTGCGTAGCCACTTAGCAGAAATACACAGCGTATCAAATATCAAGCTTACAGGGTTTTCCTGTACCTTCATCAGCTCACGCTCCAACATGATGGGACCTTCTTTTCAAGATTATCTTCAAGCTTTGTGGCATTTATTGCACGCATCAAAAACTGGATGTGTTTCCTGTGTTTTATGACCGCAGTGAAAGAATGTCAGGTCTGGTCTGAAGTTCTATATTCAGTTGGTTTTGCTCTGTGAGAGGGTCTTTGTAAGGTAACTTCTCAAGTTAGCACTTCAGTTTGTGCAGAGCACTTGAGAAGACAGCCTGGATTTGATTTAAAGAGGATATAGTGTTCTGGTTGAACTACGTGATTCCAAAACTACTTGCCTTTGTGTCTGCTATCTGCCAGTTACAATCTGAAGTGCAATTAAAATATGGCTGTAACAAATGCACTTGCTTTTCAGAAACACTCGGTCTCTTAATTTTATTTGCAGTAGAAATTTATACTGGACTCACTTGACGGTGTCACTTGCCTGGTGCATGTTAATCCCGAAACCTGCTATGAATACTCCATTTTTAGAACCCTCATGAAATGTACTCGGTCTTCATGAGTCACGGTTTTGTGCATTTCCAACACATTTTGTCACTCAGGCTCAGAGGGTGAGACGCATGAATACAGAAAGGCTTTTCAGAATATTTTTCATAGATGCTCAAGTACACTTTTTCCAGCGTTGGATTATGAGATGATCTCTGGGCCTATAATTTGATGGAAGTGTTAATCACAGTGTGACACAATAGCGAAAACAAAAATGATTATAGAGAAAGTCAGTATTTTCAAAATCTAGAATGTTTCCCCTTCAGTGAAATATTTGTTTACTGTTGTATACATTTAAAATATTGCTCATTTTGTTCATTTAGAGGCTTAACTGTATTAAAGGTTATATTTAGATACCCAAAACTAATATACAAGGATCATAAGAAGGGTAAAATCTTTATTTCCAGCCAAATTCTGGTATTTTTTAAATTCATTTTTTGTAAAAGAAACAGATTATTGATAACCTGTTTTGAACACATTTATATACTTATCTTCAGTAAACCGGTCAGAGGTGTGGCGGACCTGGAACATGACCCTCATGGTTTTGGACAGGTATAGGCTGCAGGCTGCATAAATAAGCACAGTACTGCTGCAGCAATGCTGACACAGGGCAAAAGAAGGGGAGTGTCCAGACATCATGCATATCGTGCACGTGTTATTGCAGCAAAAAAAAAAAAAAGCAACATTAACATGTATCGAACATGCAGGACCCCCACAGACTGATCTGAGTTTAGGATAGAACTCTTCTCCCTTCTGGGAAGGCTGTCCACTAGATTTTGGAGTGTGACTGTAGGGATTTGTGATCGTTTATCCACACGAGCATTATTAAGGTCCGGCAGTGATGTCAGGTGGGGCAATTTGGCATTCTAGTTCATCCCAAAAATGTACAGTGGGGTTGAGGTCAGTGCTTTGAGCAAACGACTCACGTTTTCCCATGCCAACCTTGTAAAGGCAAGTCTTTAAGGAGCTCATTGTGTGCACAGGGGAAGCGCCATGCTGGAACAGGTTTGAGCCTCTTGGTTCTGGTGAAGGGAAATTATAACCCAGCAGCAGACAAAGACATTCTGCCCAATTGTGTGCAAATGCCTATAAACCTTTGTCCGTATAGCGTATAATTTTAGCCATTACATAGCCACTACAGGAAGCCACTTCTAATTTTGTCCCAGTAGCTATTTTGATTTAAAAAATACCATCAGTTGAAGAATTCATGAAGGCATCTTGTGTTTTGCATAAATCGTTAGTGATTGCCCTAACATCTGTCCTTTCAATTCTATTATGAGTTTAGAGTGAATGGATTTTCTATTATAAAACTTACAGTACTCTGAGACCACAAACCTACACTAAGCCTGATAATTCCCTCAGATGAGCCAAAATGTGAAAATGTTTGTGTTTTACAATGTTTAAAAAATGCTTTAAAAATTTCCTGGAACCCGAATGTGCTCTGGATCATCTTGAAATTCAAATGTAGTGTCCCTTGCCCGAAGCCCCAGCTTTGGTACAAATATCATGGAAATGTGTAGATAACGCTACCCAAGGGTAAAATATAACTTTCTTGTAGGAGGTGGTTACTCAATGCTACAGAAGTTATACATAGGGATTAGGTTTAAATATAATAGAGTACTCTTTTACTCATAATGTGGAGGGTTTAAGAGGAAGCAAAAGTGAAAATCTTATACTGAACAGAACTTTAATTTTGTTTTTCCCCTAAGCAAAGTTCAGGCTTGTTCAGAAGGATTAGCTTTCAAAGGAGGAAGAACCCGAATCGCTTCTCCATTATAATTGACTTCAGTAAACTGAGAAGGAAATTTCCCCTGATATTTCCACTACTTTCCCATTACATAAAATTCACTGTACATTATGCCTAGCTCCATATGGAGTTGAATTCTCCAGTTTGCCAAACAAGAAGTTGTGGTAATCCTGGACAGGAACGATCCTGGCTAGCTGTGTCACAGCGAATGCTCCCACTTCGACCTCAATTATAGTCTTTTTTTCAGAGAGACAGGCATTGTTTTGATCATGCTGTGAGCACAAAAAACAAGATTCTGTTCAGTCCTGACACACTGTTCTGTATTGTTGCTTAACCTTATAGCCATATGAGCGGACAGCACACACGGCTGTATGGGGCTCAGTTTACATGGTGCGACAATAATATAATCTACAGTCAGCATTTAGTGCGTTCTCTGTGATCCTAATTAAATTAAACACAGACTTCATCTTCTTCAGAGGAAAGCTAGAGAAACATTTTTAAATAGCTTTATAAGCACCATGCCTGGGGGGGAGAATTGTTGCAGTTCATCTTGACAGAAGTGAGAACTTTATATACTACACCCTCCTAATGTCAGCCCCTTTCAAAAACTAATATACAGTATATCCAGAGACTGCAAACTTTATTGTTTGCTATATGAGATGCCTTGGAGTAAGGCATGGAGGAAGAAGCTGTTTATCATTTGCAGCGTTCCTTGTTGAGGCCTGTACCCAATGAGTCACTCTCGTTGTGTTAGTGAAATGTTTGTTGGCTGTAAAGGCGCTCAGTGGTACAAAGTCAAGAACAAGATTAAAGATATAAAGTGTATTCCTGGGGAAATAACCAGGGACGTCACCAGTTTCCTTCATGGGATAAAGGTAAATAAATGTAGGTTTCCACTCCAGGCTAAACTGAAGGACTGGTTCTGCATGCAGAGCATGAACCTGCCTAAAACTAATATATATTAAAAAAAAGTATAAATATTTATGCTTAGCTTTTGCAGAAGGTTTCCAGAATGTCACTGCTCATAGCCTGCACTCAGGATTTAGTGAGTGATTAATTTTTTTCTGGTCAGACAATCAAGCAATCATTCATTCATTCATTTTCTGAAACGCTTAATCCTAATTAGGATTGTGGGGAGTCTAGGGCCCATCTAAGCTGACTCTGGACGAGGGCAGAATACACCCTGGACAACTCGCCAGGCCATCACAGGGCAGAAACACGCTGACGGCTATGCAGCTACTCTTGACGAAAGTCAGCAATGATTCTTTTGCATGCCTCTCACCACAGACAGTGAGAGACATGGCCGGCCTTTGATAACCCAGTTAGCTGCACTGGGGGGGACAGCAGTGACAACCTGGTGATAGTTGGGATTGAACCCCGACCTGGGGATCAGTAATCCAGTAACCTACCACTAGGCCACCACTGACCCATTAAACAAGCTTGGGCAAAATGGTGTGTACCATGCATAGCTCACTGGTCCATCACAGAGCCACCACACACAACAATTCACACACACACAAACCTAGGGGAAATTTGGAACAGCCTGTTCATCTAACATGCATACACTGTGGGGAGAAAACAGCATACCCACAGGAAACCCACACATATACCCTCACTGAGCCTGAAACTCAAACATTTATACTTTAATTCATTCATTCATTTTCTAAACCGCTTAATCCTAATTAGGGTTGTGGGGAGGCTGGTGCCCATCTCAGCCGACTCTGGCCGAGGGTGGGGTACACCCTGGATAGCTCAACAGGCCATCGCAGAGGTGTTTATACTTTAGAGACTATAACTGTCATCATTATCATCATTTCTCTAATTTTAATAAAAATCTGTCATCATAATTTTTAGAGTAATATATTAGAGTTATAAGAATAAAAAGATAACTGTGCACAACACTGTGTCATTTTAACAAGAGATTACCTGGTGAGCTTGCTATCAGGGACTGCTTGTGTTGTACGGTGATCCGACAGGGCTTTGTTTGCAACTCACTGACCTGATTGTCAGTGCGGTGGTCTAATTGTGTTTGGTTTACAAACACTAATATAGAATTCAGCACACAGCTGACAAAGGCTTTGTTGAAAGGAAAAATCCTTCTTTCACTATGAAATCTGGAACTGGGAAGCGCTCTCGCAGGAAGGAGGAGCCCACGGAAGCCGGGAGGCGCGAGATAGAGAGGAAAATCGATTTGACGATTTTCATTTTTACTATTTAAAATCGATTAATCATGCAGCCCGAGTGCAGAGTGAAGGCAAGTATGCCTGGTCTGATCCCACAGATGAGCTACTGTAGAATAAAGTGCTGAAACATTTAATACTGCCTATGGTAGAATCAGCAGAAGCCACAGACCAGTCAGGTGATGTTAATATAATGGCTAATCTGTGTTTGGTTAACTCAAGTCTAGGCATTTTTTTTTACTGAAGATATTTTGTTTCCATACAGGATGCCTGTGGTGGTACAGGTATGGAAGGAAGAACAGATGATTACATACAAGCCATGAAGAAACAGCTTATTATATTGCCATACTATCTAAATTATTGAGCTTTACTAAGTTAGAAATGATGATGGCATGGTGGCCTAGTGATTGGCATGCCTACCTCACAGCAAGATGGTCCTGGTTTCAAGTCCCAGGCTCGTGCATTTCTGTGTGGAATTTCATGTTCTCCCCGTGCTTGTGTGGGTTTCCTCCCACAGTGCAAAAGCATGCAGAGTAGGCTAACTGGCTGTTCCAGATCGCCCCTAGGTGTGAGTGTGATTGTGAATGGTTGGATGTGTTTGCCTTGCGATTACCTGGGAAGCTGTCAAGGGTGTACCCCGCCCCTGCCCAGTGTCGGCTGAGACAGGCGCCAGCCTCCCTATGACCCTAATTAGGATTAAGATTTTTAGAAAATGAATGAATGAGTGTATAAATTAAGAATAATTTAAAAGTAACAGAAGGCCTCGATTGTGGTTTTCAATCAGTGTGCTTGGGTCTTCATCCAGATCCCAAGAGTAAACAAACTAATTTAAACTTGAAAGCCAACCTTCAGAAAGACTGAGGCTATGAAACACATCATGTCTCGTGCTGAAGATCTGTGGGCCTTTTTAAGATGATGTTATATGTCTGGTGAAAAAGTGCTTAAAAATGCCTAGTGATTTGTGCTTGAGCAATGCAAATGTTGCACTAAACCAGGGTATTTGGGTGTCACCACTGTGGTTTGGATGAGTGTGAGGTGACACTGAAGGAGCACAGTTTAATGTGATCAGTGGTGGTTAGCCAAATTGAGGTGTCCTTCAGTGTTGGGCATCAATACAAACACACTTGCTGCCCTCCACCCTTCCTAGCTCTTTCGTCTCTTTTTCTTCTTCTCCCATCAGTCCTGCATTGCTGTGTCTCGTTTCCCCCTCCTACCTCCTACCTCCCAGTTAATCTTTGGCCTAGGCCCCAGCAATGTGGTCAAAGGTGCCTTGGCTTAGCACTGCATTAGATGAATACAAATGAAGGAGAGGCGAACAGTACTGAGTGCAGGGACAGGCGAGAAGAGGAGTGAAATGAGAGCGGCATAATGAAGAGAGTGGGAGTGAAGAGATGGATGCTGATGATGGTACTGTACGACTTGCTCTTGTGGCTCAGGGAGGATCTTTCTTGGAAGAGAGAAAGGGAAAGAGACGGCCAAAGGCAGATGACAGCATGAGCTGCTCACATAACAGTTTCATACAGCATATAATCAAATATGCTTATCAGCCATGCTGTACCCACTACAGTAGCATAGAATTAACAATGATTACTGTCTTACTCACATACTGTATGCCAAGTGTCAATTCACACCCATGTTGATCAGAAAGCAGCCTGTGGGAAGCCATGTGAGGGGAGAGGATCAGAAACGCATAACTTCTCTCAAAGTAGAGGAATTTAGAAATGGTAGATAGAACCATTGTGCAGTTTGCCTGAAGCTGTGTGCTGAGGATTGTGTTTAGTTCAACAGTCATTAAGTTTGAAACTCCTAATAAAGAGCAGCCAGGTACTTTTGCTTTCTGAAGATAATTAACAATGACTTAAAGGCATTCAGGGTGGCACTGTGGTGCAACATTTGCATTGCTCCTGCACAAACCACTAGGGATTTTTAAGCACTTTTTCCTTAGCATGTCTGCCTCACAGCATGAAGGTTTTGGGTTTGAGTCCAGGGCTGGACAAAGGAGCTTGGGTGTTGATTTTGCATATTCTGCTGATGTACGATTGGCTGTTTCAAGTTGCCTTTAGATGGGAATGGTTGTTTTTGTTGGTCCTGCAATAGTCTGGCAAGCTGTTCAGGGTGTACCTGGCCCTTGCCCAGAGTCAGACCCAAGTAGGATTAAGCAATTTGAGCAATGAATGAATGAATGAATGAATGGATAAAGACACGTGGTCAATTCTAAAGTATACCTGTGCATGTTTATAAATTGGTAATTTGGGCAGAGTGTACCTGTAATTCCCATTTTTGAAACTCAAATTCAATGTGCATGTCCTAGAACACTTACATTGGCACTATGCAGATTACACACACACTTAGAATTAAAGGTTAAACCTAGATAGTGAGAATCTGAACCTCTTTAAGGTTCTTTGATGAATCTTACAATAGAGAGGAAAAAGAGATGTTTCATTATCAGAGGTGATGCCGTGTAGAACCCCTTTAAGAACCTACAGCACAAATCTTAACTGTCTGTATAATCCACGAGGGCTCTTTTTTCTAAGGCGTGTAGCCAGTGTTAGTGAATTAAGGTCAGAAGATATGTCAATATTTATACTGAAATGGTTCTCTGTGTTTGGAGTCAGGTTACTTCTCACTTAACTGGAATTTTTTAAACAGTTACCTATATGCAGTTTATGCCTCAAGGGTTACAATTATTTATTTTTTTGAGTGGAGTTGCTGGAGAAAGGGTTTTGCAGTAGCATAGACTTACGGTAATTAAAGGCAAGCACTTTAAGCATAAAAATGCTTCTTTTGCTGCAAGTGCACTATGAAATAATACAAAAGAAATGGCAGGTCATTGGGGTGTAGTGGTCAGTACATCTGCCTTGCAGCCAGAAGGTTCTGGGAGAGGGTGTTTCTGTGTTAAACTTTCATGTTCTCCCCATAGTTGTGTGGGCTTCCTCAGGGTACTCCTGTTTCCTCCCACATTACAAAGTCATGCACGTTAGTCTAATTGGCTGTTCCAGATTGCCTCTTAGGTATGAGTTTAAGTGTGATAGTTTGCCCAGTGTTGGCTGAGATGGGTTCCAGCCTCCCTGTGAAACTGAGTAAAAGAAAGAATAATATACAAATACAAAGAGGGTGAACATCTAATAGGGCAGACATTAATCATGTAACAGGAGTTTTGATGTATTGCAAATATATTCAGATCTCTTTAATTGTATCCATATAAAAATGCAGTCATCTAAATGAGCAAAGTTTATGATGCTCTCTTCTCCAAGCTCTTTGTGACCTCTACAGGAATAATAAGCTTAATGAAGTGATAATGTCACATTTACATATTTAATATTACCCTTGAATGACATTCCATATTTTTTTGTGTATTCACAGCCTCTTTTTAATTGTGAAAAATCTAAAAATATAAAAAATCAAATCTAATAAATAAAATCTAAATAAAGGTCTGTCATGGACTACACATTACGTCAAGAATTCATCTTTACATAAGAAATTCAGCAAAGGCCAGAATCCACGCTACCTTTCGGGTCTGATTATTTATTTAATAGTCTTTGATGCTGAGATTTCTTCTGTTCAGTCTTTGCTTCCATAAGTAAAGTGGAAAGGTTTTTAAAGAGCCCAGTTTTGAAAGAGTGGTCTTAGAGCACTGTTTCTCTATAGAACCTTTTAGAGGTCTCTTAAAAGGATCAACTGAGAATGATGCATATTGAGCATTCATAGGAGATGAACTATTCACTTTTTTAAATCTTCAGATTGAGACGACAGAACTCGCACAAGCTGAATGTATTTACCATCATATTGGTGCAATTAGATTCCAAGCGAGAGGTCAGATATGAAGCTTGCGGGATAAACAAAGCCCATGAATGTGTGGCTATGCATGATACATGAACATCATTCATCATGGTAGTTTAAATTAGCCCAGTCGTTTGTTCACCTTGTGGGAAATCTCAGTACTTTGAGGTGTAGTGGTGTGGTTAATTCTGAGGAATTAACCTTCTGGTTTAGACTACATCCACTGTTGGTTTAAACTAAGGGTACCCATTCAACTAGATGTGTGTTTTATCGTCCAGTATATTTTCATGTTGGCCAAACCATCACAGCTCACAGGGCTTAGTCTCTGTTATTGATCTTTTTTGTTTTATTTTGGTTGTCTGTGTCTGTTTACAATAACAAGACCGCATGACTGGAGAAGCGATCTTGTGCATGCGCATCAACTTGTAAGCAGGTTGTGGTAGGGCAAGACTGGTTTGTAGAAAGCAGAAAAGTCTGAGATCAAGTGCTAAGAAATGGTAGAAAGCATTTGATTCCAAGAGAGATAAAACTATGGTCGCACAGTTTAGCCTCTCTCTCTCTCTCTCTCTCTCTCTCTCTCTCTCTCTCTCTCTCTTTCTCTTTTTCACACTCACACACACACACACACACACACACACACACAGACATGTACCGTATTTTCCGGACTACAAGTTGCTCCGGAGTATACGTCGCATTAGGCAAAAATGCATGATAAAGAAGAAAAAAACCACATACAAGTCGCACTGGACTATAAGTCGCATTTTTTTGTGGGAAATTTATTTCACAAAATCGGGACAAAGAACAAACATTTCAACATAAAAATGCAACTCTTAATAAAAGCAATCTTAAAAAAACAACAGAG
>JAQNCB010000001.1:55226255-55236477 GCA_030068295.1 Euristhmus nudiceps
TAAATAAAAACAAATAAAATTGAGCACCAGAATTTAAGTCAACCGGGGAGTCCTGCCAATTTCATGTTGCTTTAAAAGTGCATAAATTATAAAAGATATTTACTTCACTGAGGTACTTCACATTGGACTAGAAACTACATAAATTTCCCAAAAAAATGCGACTTATATATGTTTTTTTCCCCTCGTTATCATGCATTTTTGGCTGATGCGACTTATACTCCGGTGCGACTTATAGTCCGGAAAATACGGTAGGCTCCGGCCTCCCCATCACTCTAAGATGAATATATAGTTCGGCAAATGAGTTAGTCATTTATGAGTGAGTGGATCAGACCGGTTCGGACCGGATCAGAATGTTCTGCCCTATACTTTACATTAATTTAAAAATCCCAGGCTCTCTCACTCCCCCAGTGTTTTATTTTTAATTTTTTATTTCTTCACTGCATCACTCTCTTACTTTTATGCATCTCTGTGTCCTAACTGTGAGATAGAGGGAGGGAGAGTGTACAGGGTGTACAGGACACCTCCCTCTGTCGTAAACATTAAATCATGTTTCCTTCTCTTCCTCTCTCTCTTTCTCTGGCTGTCCTTTGCTCGCTTTGTGACCACAGCTACAGATCAAGCACACTGTCACTGAGGCTGAGATCCAGAAACTCAAAAGCAAGGTAGGAACTTGGGGTTTCTGTACAATGAACATGCATTCACATTTATTTCTTTGTAGGAAGGGGGTTTAACAAATATCTCATAAATGTAAAATAATTAAAAAAAAAAAAGGTTGTATATTATACCTTATAAAGATGATACGTTTATCTATCTATCTATCTATCTATCTGTCTATCTGTCTCTGCACATATCCATATGACCCCATAGTGTAAGTTTATTACAATAGAGATATTGCAATCTACATTGCATTGTAATATCGCTTGATAAATGCATTGTAAAGACTAAAAAGACACGAAAATTTCAGTTTCAAAAAACAACACAAAAACACTGGTTTGTGTTAATATGCTCCTTTTAATATGTTAGTGAATATGTGTCTGTAGTGGCTCTTTCACTATACACTAATTCAAATAAAAAAAAAACAAATGACATGGGAAAGTTTTCTGTGATGTTTATTTAGCATTTTTTGGAAGAAGTCTCCAGCGTCAGCGCTGAAGCTACAACTTGACATGCTTTGACAAAGCAAGCATTTTGTTTTTTTATGGGAGAGATTATGATATGGGATAAAGGGATAAAAACATTTTCTGACTTAAAAGCAGTCCAGTTGTTTTTTTGGACTCATCAGTACGGATACCAATAGATACTAATCTTATAATCTGCAAGGTATTACATTTCCCTGCAATGACCTGGTGAGCTCCAGAGTGTACTCTGTCCTCGCCCAGAGTCGGCTGAGATGGGCACAAGCCTCCTCGTGACCCTAATTAGGATTAAGCGGTTTGGAAAATGAATGAATGAATGAGGTATTACATTATCACAGGCATTCTGGAACAACTCCTCTCAGTTAATGTTGGTTTCTGCAGTGTGCAGCTAGCAATAATCTCTGTGCACCTTATGATGAGGGTAAATGACTTGCACAGTGTCAGTATACGCGGTCATTACAATGAGTGGACAATCCTGTGAACTGCTGGATGACTAGTGAGCTTTGAGATGTTGCTGCTACAGGATTTTGATATAAATATGACTAGATGAACACAATGATGCAATTATACACTAATATACTAATGTTACTCATGTTGGTTAATGTTTTTTTTTTAAAAATCATGTTGGTATTGATGTGTAGTCATGACTGTTTATTAGGTGTTATAAAGGAAATCATATGAATTAATTAATTTTAATTTCATGGGCATACCACTACAACTAAAAATTATTTGTGTCTGCAGTGTAAGCACTTTAGGACATGAAGTTATTGGAAACTAATCAATTTAATAATATAATCAACATTATTCGGGCTGTGGTAAGATTTCAGTTTTTATTTGGATGAAGATCGCATCTGCTTTATTAGTATTCTTGAGATGGTTTCCTATTATTGAATCACCACATGAATGAGGTGGTGAAATTTCTTACCCCACCTTACGCCGATAAAGAGTACCCATCCTGCCTGTAGGAAATTTGGGAATGAATTGTCTTAGGTAAACAATTACCGGAGACTTAAAGGGAAATTAAACCCAGGCTTAATAAAAGCTTGCATGCATCATATACGGCTTAGCACTTTAAAACGCCCGATTGTTATTGCAAGCTTCTAATAAATCTACACACATGAAGGCGACGTTGTACAGCAAAAAGTCCCACATAATTCATCTAACAGTAAATGTGGAAGTAATTTACATATAAATAATGGCAGGTTATACCATTCATTCATATAAATGAGCTGATCATAAACTGATGTCTGTAAACGGGAACTCGTACTACGTGTAGAGATACCAAAGGTAAATAAAGTGCACTTGTTATAATATAGTTATATTTGACTTGTTAGATTAATATTTGTGTTCTGTTAGTTTTGCCGTTATTTTACTTTAAATAAATTGATAGATTTGTGTCTTATTCTTGCAATTTCAAACACTTGTGAGTGTGAAATTGCAGTCTTTTCAAATTGGTTAATGCAAACTATTAAACAAATTTTAGCAGATTTCAACTTTGAAAACAAAGGGGGGGAAAACCTCATATAATGAAAAATTACTATGTTCACATGTAAGAAACTTGGAAGGCCTGCTTTTTAGATCATTTAAAAGACCCTTCTTGAATATATTAATTTGTAACAGATATTCTTATCTTATTTCCTACTATGATTAATTATTCCTGCCTTTGAGTGTCTTAATTTTGCTACTCTAAGCTGGAGTGTTTCTGCTGGGTTTATTTTTAGTGAGGGATTTTGCTGAATTAGTTGGAAATAGTGCAACATGGAACATGCTCTGTTGCCAAATATGTTTATAGAAGTGCAATCTGTGCATGAGATTCTGCAGAAAGTGCAGCTTTAATAAGTAAAATCCTGAAAGGCTTGTGCTTGGAGTGGATAGATTGAAATATTGACACAAGTTATGAAAATGAAGAAACAATAATTATTGTGCACCAAGTAATATTTTGATTTTAAACATGTGAGGATACTGTACTTCTACTATTTCAAAATATATGGTGCAAATTCACTTCAATGAAGCCTTCACTAAAAGCAAAAACATACCCAGTTTATTCTGTCTTCCACTGTCTACGTTTCATATTTCTTGATTTTCTTTGTATGCTTCAATCCAGATGACAGGTCTAAAGACTGCATTGATTTCTTTTCTCACATTTTGCTCTCTGCTTTTATAATACTTTCCTCATTAAGGGCGCCAGTAATTCTGGAGTTGGTACCAGATTGTATGATTATATTGTGTTTATTGATCGTTTCCCTCCTCTCTCTCCCCCTCGCTCGTTCTCTCTCTTTAGCTGGCGGCAGTGGAGAAAGAGAAGGCCCGCTGGGAGCGAGAAAGGAGCCAACTGAAGCAGAGCATTGAGGATAATAAGGAAAGGATGTTGAAGCTGGAAAGCTACTGGATTGAGGCTCAAACACTCTGCCACACTGTCAACGAGCACTTAAAGGAGGCACAGAATCAGTACCAAACCCTGGAGAAGAAGTACAACAAGGCCAAAAAGCTGATCAAAGATTTCCAGCAGAAGTACGTTCAACCGCAGAGCTTTCACATCCATACTGAGGATTTGAGAGAAGAAACACAAAACTACTATTTCTAGTTCCACACACACATCATTACATAATCCACTGATCCCACACCCCAGGGCTGAGAGCTGGACTTAGCATTTTGTTCTTTTTTAGGGGTCAGTCATTTGTTTATTAGATTTAGCTGGATTTGAAAGACTTTGGCTGCGAAATATTTACAAGGCATTTTAAAGCTACTGGACAAAAAAAACCCCCACACACATCACACATTTTTGTAGCCATTGTAATCTGGATAATCTCTTCGTGGCTGCAGTGTTGGACCTCACAGAGTGCATTGGTGTGTGTGTGGGGTGTGTGTATGTGTGCTTGTAAGAAACAACAAAGAATAATTTTTTTTATGGTCATGCTTATCATAGCAGCTCCTTTACAGCCTGACTGACTTTAATTGCAGTTCCACCTGGGGTGACGTCTGGATCAAATCGGCATCTAAAAGCTGCATCTAATCATCGTGCGATGACTTTATTCCAGCTGTAAACTGGGGCTGGAGTGGAGTCATACAAATCCTTTCCAGATGCACGATGTTTAATATGACCCTGCACAAACCGTGTACACACACACACACACACACACACACACACACACACACACACACACACACACACACACACACACACTTGATTTGTGACCTTCTATTAAAAGTGTGTGGCTCTTTCTCAGGGAGGTGGAGTTTGCCCAGAGGGAAGAGGCAGAGAAGAAGAGACTTGAGGATGTAGAAAAGGCTCATTTAGCTGAGATCCATGGGCTGCAAGTGAGGGTAATTTCTCACACACACACACACACACACACACACACACACAGCTAATTTAGGGGTGTTCACAACTGGCACAAATACTAAAATCTGTTCTTGGGGTGGGCAGCAAGAAGGTCGTGGGTTTGAGTCCTGGGCTCTGGCATTTCTGTGTGGAGTTTGCATGTTTTACCGGTGCTTGTATGGGTTTCCTCAGGCTACTTCGGTTTCCTCCCACAGTCCGAAGACATTCACATTAGCCTAGTTTGTATGTTCGAAATTGCGCCTTGGTAGGAGTGTGAGCGTAAGTGGTTTTGTGTGTGTGTTGGCCCTGAGATTGTCTGGCAAGCTGTCCATGGTGTACCCTGCCTTTGTCCAGTGTCGGCTGAAATAGGCTCTGGCCTCCCTGCAACCCTAATATGATGAAGCAGTGAGTGTGTGAGAGTGTTTTCAGGATTTATGGTAGGCTTAGTTTGGGACAGTATCATCCCGCAGAACCTTTCTAAAATTGGGATTTGACATATCTGCCCTGCTGGTCATTCTATTAATGGTTTGGATTATGTTTATTAAATTGCTATTTCTTTAATCATGTTAAACACTGAGTAATGATTGGAAGTGTAACTCGGGGTCCTGGGGGCAATAAGTGCCTTCACTTTCCACTTTCATGTCATAATGAGATGCTGGTGTGTTTTATTTACACCCTGCTGTAATTGCACTGTAACAGAACATGGTTTCTTCAAGACTAATTTTCTATTCCAATTCACATAATGGCTAGAGAACCGTGTTGGCAGTCTGATGTAAATAACAAACTGAAACCAGCAGAATCTCATTTGTAATAATCGAATGAACTCATATATTTCTGTCCAGATTGCAGCATTAGAGTCGGAGCTGATGCAGCTGATGAAACAAAATGGCATTCAGGTGAACAACAACAACAACAACACTGGCATCAACAGTCGCTCACAGCTCAATGAGAGAGGTGCTGGGGCGCAGTGGTCTGAGAAACATGGAGCAATAGGAGGTGAGCCACAAACACACACAGCCCCAGCAGTGCATTTTTTGACCCAGGAATTCATTCATGACAGTTATCTTCCGTGAAGGCATCTTTTGCTTTTCCACTCATAACATGCTGCGGCCTCATTTTAAACCAATCAAAATAGGTATTTTCATTCTTAAAGATGATGGAGGAAAAAACAGAGACTTAATTTATTTACTTAACCACCAATCTTTAGATTAGAAGGTCCCAGACGGAACTGTTCTCAGCGGTACAGTGGAGAGCTGACAGTTGTTCTGCCATGTTTATTTGTATTTCTTATACTAAACAGCTTAATGTGTTTATGCCTTTTTGTATTTAATAAAATGACATAATGACAAACCTTTCATTCATTTTCCTAACCGCTTTATACTACCTGGGTCTCAGGCAATCTCAGTCGACTCTGGGTGATAACCGGGTACACCGTGAACAGCTAACCAGTCCGTCTCAGGACCAATACATAAGTAACCATTTACACTAATACTCACATCTATGGGCAATTTGAATCAGCAAAAATATATTGCCTAATATGCATCTTTTTGGATTGTGGGAGGAAACCGGAGAACCTGAAGGAAACCCCACACAGGCATGGGGAAAACATGCAAACTTCACACAGAAACGCCCGGGACTGGAACCCAAGACCTTCTTCCAGTCAGGCAGATAACTACACAACACTGCCACACCCAAAAATACATGATATCATTAAATAGATCATAATCAGTGTCTGAATGAATAAACATAAATCTTACAAGAATTAGCTTAGTAATTAAGTGAAGATAAGTAGGATATATGAATGAAAAGAAATAAATCCATTATAACCACATGTGACACCAGTGTATTTGTCTTAATCTGTGTTTTTACGATGAGATTGCGATTCATACTGTTACAAAGCTTTTAACTCCATGCAAGTAGGTTCATTCTGAATCTCCCAAAATAACAGAGGTAAAGTTAGACAGAGCTGGAATACTGATTAAGATGTGAGGTGACTGAATGAGGGGACGCTCAGGCGTGCGCTTTAGAAGGAGCTTTAGTTTCCCTGTCAATGAGATACTGTTTCATTTCACTTTTTTTTTTCAAGGCTCATAAGCAATGAGTGAAGCATAAAAAGAGGCAAAGCTCAAAAGTCCGACTGTCTGTGATTTCAAATGGAATGCTGTTATTATGCTGTTACTGTATGGATGCTCTGTCGTGTAACTCGTGGCTTGTGTTGTGTGTCAGTGTCTGGCGAGTGTGTAGGCCGTGACCTGGTGAGGGGTCAAACGCAAATGTTTGAAACCTCCAGAGACGTACAAGACCGTAGCAGCTCTCCTCAGGGTGACGACGGCCTCCAGCGGAGGGTATGATACAACACATACATACATGGACCGGGGATAAAGAGAACTAAGACACTCGAACCTAAACTGAACAACATATGGAGACTCAGCAAGGATGCATTTTAGGAGGGGAGAGAGAGCGAGAGCGAGGGATTTAAGTAATTTACGTATACTGTACAATAGAAGAAGAAATAATTACAAAATATAGATTTGCATACTGTTCTATTCAGTGCCCACCTGCCGCCCAGTTTTTTAAACATTTGCATTCTCATTAGTATACTAAGTGCTGTCACAATGTATTTTGAGTGCTTTTAGCATTACATCTTGCTGAAAGCCTCCTGCTGTGAGCCTGATCCTGCCTCCAAATAACATGGGCAGTTCCTACGTAAAGTCTTTATAGCTATTAATTGAGATGCCTGAGCCCCAGTAGTGCTGATTTAATCTCATCTGGTGTCATAGCTTGTTCCAAAATGTTGGTATACATTTAAGAGTAAGTATTATTTACGGCTTGTCCCAAACTGTTGTCCTCTCCTCAACAGCATGAGGGTGTAAAAGCAAATCTTTTGGACACTTTTAAAAACTTCTCCAGGCATTATCTGTCATTTAATGTGGAGATTGCACCTACAAATAGCTTAATAAATAAATAAATAATAATAATAATAATAATAAGAATAATAATAATAATAATAATAATAATTATTATTATTATTATAATGCACCATGGTGAGAGAAGATAGGTCTGCAGGGTAATACATGAAATGAAGGCAAGACTAAAGATAAAATTAGGTTTTATAAACTTAATTAAATCAGTTATTTGAAAGTTTTTCTCCCAACGACGTTGTTACCTTTATGCTTCTCCCTGATTAATAACAAGACTCTTTATTAATTTAATCCTAATTTGATTAATTTGATTATCTTTTCCCACCCATAATTAGCATTACTGTTGTTGCATCTTCCCTGCTGCTTTCTGCTTTCAACAAACCATCCGCTGTAATTGTGTAATTGGTCCTTTCTAGTTCTTTCAAGCGGTTGTGAGTTAGTTAGCAGAGAATGCGGGCACTTTGGCACATGACTGGGCACTCTTGTGAACCTTAAAATGGGAACTTGGAAAGCCCATGGCCTTGCACACCTTGTGGCTCCACGTGCACCATTTAGGGGAGGGATAAGTCTGATAATATCAAAATATGTTTGATTCTCTTCCTTTTCCATTCCCCTCCCTTTTCCTCCATAGAGTTCTCACACTGTCTTTGCCGTTACACCTGAGTCCTTGGTCCCCAGGGTCCCTGAGAATGAGGGCAAGTTCTACACATCTTCCTTTGACCTTTCAAAATATTTCCTCTTACCTGTCAGACCACTGAATAATATCACAGGCTGCAAGGGCAACATCAACTTCTGTTAATAATAGTCTGAATATGAAGTGCTTAACAAGTATACAATATGATGATGGGATTAATAAATGAGCGCTGAGTTGCCGAGTCTGAATTTCGGGTTCTTTGCAGGTCCTCCAGTGGGGTCGGGCTTTTCTCAAGGTCAAGATGAAAAATGCAGCGTTAAGCTTGTTGACATGGGGTAAGTTGCAGAACAGAATGATGATAATGGGTTGGGGAGAATTTCAAGATGTAGCATTTAGCAATGCAGCAGGATTAGGATTTTATTTACTGTATAATCAGTGCAGAAATTGAAAACTAATATGTCCCAACTGTCCCAAGAGATCTTAAAAAACTTGTTGAACCACTTAATCTTGTTAGGGTCATGAGGAGGCAGGAGCCCATCTCTGTCATAGAGCAAACACAAACACACCACTATTCACACTCACAATTTTGGGGTAATTTGGAACATCCAGTTCGCCTCATGTGCATGTCTTTGAAATGTGGGAGGAAACCGGAGTTCCTGGAGGAAACCCATGCAAGCACTGGAAGATTATGTACTCCACATGGAAACATCAGGACCTTCTTGCTGTGAGATGGATGTACTAATCAATATGTTACCATGCCTCCCAATCCTACCTTCTTCATAAAGACAGAACTACAGTACAGTCTAATGTGAATTAAATGAAAAATTATAAACTATTTGTAATGATGTGCTCTTCTGTTAAACTCTTTTTCACCTTCCAGTTCTACAGAACCATCAGTAGAGAAACCCAACATAGAGACACGCACAAGAAAGGTATGGGTTTTCATCCATGTCCAGCTTAACCGGTTATGAGTTAGTAATGCAGCTGGCTGTTGATTATAATGTTAACTGATAACATTTCTTTGGTTTGCAGCAGAAATCGTTTACCTGGCCGCACTTCTTCTCCTACTCATATAACTTGGTACTCTATTTGTGGTAAACCCAGAAACATGCTCATAAACTTGAAGCCAATTGTTCCAGTATAATCTGAGTATTTCAAATCACAGGATCCCACCTTCTCTCTTAAATTGGAAGTGAATCAATGCATTTACAAGTTTTCCATATTCTTTTTTTTTTTTTTTTTTTTTACATATATTTCTTGCATGGGTGGATTATAGTACAGGTTTCTCAGTAATACATTCTTACTGTGATTTAAATCATTTTCCTATTACAAACGATTTCTTATGGGATGGGGAAATGGATGGAAGGATGATGATTTAAAATTCAACTTGTATGAAAATTGGTATTCTTCAAAGGCCTGTGAAAAATGGAACTGTGCTAGATATCACTTTGATATTCATTCATTCTCTGAACCGTTTATTCCTAATAAGGGTCGCGGGGAGGCTGGCTCCCATTTTAGCCGACTTTGGGCGAGGGAAGGGTACACCCTGGACAGCTCGCCAGACCACCACAGGGCAGAAACACACTGATGACTATGCAGCCTACTCTTACCAAAAGTCAGCAATGGTTCTTTTGCATGCGTCTCACCACAGACAGTGAGAGACATGACTGGCCTTTGATAACCCAGTTTACTGCACTGGGGAGACAGCAGTGACAACCTGGTGATAGTGGGGCTTGAACCCCTGACCTTTGGAACGGTAATCCAGCACCAGGCCACCACTGCCCCACTTTAATATTGTGATGTATATTTCATGGAACTGAAGCAGATTTATTATTATATTTGTAATATTGATGACATATAAAGCACAAATGATGTAATGCCATAAAACTGTTAGAGTTGCTAACTTTTGAATAGAAATAATTGGTTTACTCAAATTCATTCCACTTTCCTAGTTAAAGGAAATTTTATATGCTGAAGGCTGATAGAAAAAGTGCTGATGTCATTAAAAAAAAAAAAAAGAAAACCAATAAGAAAATCTATAAAAAGCAACAGCCACCAAGGAAGCATTATGAGAGACCAGACTTCCAGTCAATATTATATTATTCAAGAAGCATTGAGAAGTACAGCCTGAAAGATTCTCTCTCTCTCTCTCTCTCTCTCTCTCTCTCTCTCTCTCTCTCTCTCTCACACACACACACACACACACACA
>JAQNCB010000001.1:55478735-55489535 GCA_030068295.1 Euristhmus nudiceps
ATAGATAGATAGATAGAGAGAGAGAGAGAGAGAGAGAGAGAGAGAGAGAGAAAGAGAGAGAGAGAGAGTATTAATTCTGCAAGGGAGGCTTTGACTTCTGCATTTAACCCATCGAAAGTAAGTACACAGTGCAGCTAACTAGCCCTCTGCTACACATTTTTCCTGCTGATACAAACAAGCAACCTTTTGATTGTAAAGCTGATTTAACAATGAGGCCAACTTTCATAAGTTTTTTACTTACACAAATGTCATAAAACCATGAATTTGTTTTCGCATTTGTGCTCATATACTCACACAGGTGTGTGCTCACCACTGCCGTCGGTGCTGAGTGCACTTGCACCACACAGCTTAGTCTCTTACTTTGTGTATGCAGTACATGTTTCTGTAAACTTGCATATGAAACATTTTTGGAGCTCTGCTTTTCGGCGGTGTTAAACATTTATATTAGCTCATTAATACAGTTGAGGATTAAGGACCTTGCAGAAGGGACCAACTTTGGCAGCTGTGTGGTACTGGGACTTGAACCCCCAACCTTCTGATCAAAATCTAAGAACCTTAACCACTGTGCTAGCACTGTCCTACCCATTGCTTACCTGATAATGAAATTGTACCATATTCTACTGTATGCTTTCATACAAAAGCCTGCATAAATTCTTGAATATTGAATAAATGAATAAATACTGATTAACAAAGCTAGAATTGTCACCAAGCTGTATTTTGATGATATTACCGATTACATTTCTTTGTACTGAATATAGCTTTCTCACTACAGAAAAGCTCAAATATATGTGACACTGTATATGTGTTTATGATTGTTTACATGATGTACAGTATATTATGCTGATTCTCAGCAGTAATATATATTTGGACAAAGATTTTTGTCTAATGTTTTGAAATTCATCGTCCACTTTGTTGATTTCACTTCCTTTCATTTCTAAAGGATTTCTCCACCTCATTTCATGCTTCTCTCACTGCCATTTGCATTGTGTTGGGAAAAAAGGAATTCCATAACGGCATAAGCAAAGGTTAACATTCTCCACAGCATTAGACCAATTTTGACAGGAGCAAAAAGGTCTCTAATGGTAGATCATCTTCAAAGAAAATGTGTTTTGCGCTCAAAATAATTCATGGCTTTTCACTGCTGGCTTCTTGGGCTTCTAGAACAGCAGCATGAACCACAGTGTTTTTCACAGCAGGCTTCCTCTGCCTGGCAAAAAAAAAAAAAAAAGCTTTCTTGGCTCCAAAATATTTATGGCACCCATTTGATCCATTATTGTCTAATATACCTTGAAATAATGTTTACAGACTAATGAATTCCTCAAACCTGCATTAAATACATTTTTTATAATTTGTATTTTGATTTGATAACTTCAACAACAATATGACATTTTCAAGTGTTTCCATGAGCAGCGGTTACTGTTTGTGGCATTTCATGTGTTACTATGTATGTATGTCCTTTTCAAGAATGAATATTGACTAGGCACAAAGAAAACACTATTTGTTTACTAAGAACAGAACAGCAATCTGAATCATCTGTAATCAGTGTAATAGGGGGAAACTGACCGTTTGAATTTGGCTGTCAAATATCAGGTCCAGCTCTCTTGAGTGTCAGCGTAATGTTGATAGACCTTGTGACCTCTGCCACATCTTTGCCTAGGGTCATCCTACCTCCCCAAGGAAAACAAGCATCCTTTAAAAAAAGGACGGGTCTCTATTTTTAGTTCTTAAATTTGGGGCTTTATATGTAGAGCCACTTAAAAAAAAAAAAAAAAAACAAGTGATTGGACCTCTTTGTTTCTTTTAGCCCGGCTATTAATAGTTAGTGAATCGGGGTTGCAAGGTCTTGTAGGTTAAATACCCTCTAGTTAAAGTAACAGACACACAGGGATGGGATTTAGAAAAGTTGTGTCTGTCTGACAAGAGGTCTGCTAAAAAAAGGAGTGACATCACCTTCATTATTACCACATTCATATCACCTTCAATCATAAAAATTATTCCTTTAAACAGTGGTCATGTAAGAATCTTGTTGTTGTTGTTGTTGTTATTGTTGTTGTTATCTAGGTGCTGTCAGTGAAACTTCCTGTTATCATATCATAGTATTCTTTCATTACTTTTTTCATTCATTTAATAACATTTTCATTAATTTGTCTTTTTTTCTTTCTGTTGATGTTCATAAAACAAAACGGAAAAAATGTTTGTCATGTTACAGAGAACCCATATACACTTAAAGACTGTATCCTACAGTATAGCTTTACTTTTGATTGTTACAAAAAGCTGATGCTGGGGACTTTTCCATAAATGCTAAATATCACAACACGTCTGCATCTATGTATTTTAAATCAGTTTCTGTAAAAGCCATGCTAACACGTGTAACTGACGGTTACTGTTGTAGAAATGATAGAAATGACCGCTTATACTAATTATAGTTAGCATTATTGTCAGAACTGCTGTTATAGAAAATGAATCAATACTTTCTGACCAATCAGAATTGAGCATTGATAAGGGTTTTGGTATCCGGAGCTCTTTCATTCTCTACAAATAATCCAAACCAAAAATACACAGCTATTCAAGTTCAATACCGTTTATTCTGAACTAAACTTTTTTAATCTGAGATCAGGGAAATAACCAATTTAAAGTTTACTGTCAGCCCAACATCAGGATTAATAGACCATAATCCAGGATTAGAAGTCATGATCATTTCACATTTTAAAATTTGTGACTGGATTAATTAACAATATTTGACTGAAAACAGGTTATGGTTTAATTTATAAAACTGTCAGAATTATGCAGATTACTTTAAAATATCTGTTTATATTTCTTATATGATATATTACCTATGTATATATATATATAGGTATGCTACACTTTATAAATTAGACTGGCCATTGCATTATAATCCTTAATAATATGCAGTATTATAACACATTTTAAATAATAAATATTTTAATGCCTAATACTGTGTTTCATCACAATTTAGTCAGCAAGGTACATTAGCATCTAGCACTGGGTAAAATATTTTTATGACCATAGCAATGTGTATAATCCTGTCTTGCAATGATTTCAGTGATTTCTTCACAATGCATTAATGACATACTGCCAGCTACTGGTTTTTTTTGTTTTTTTTTAAGATTTTTGCTGTACCGGTCAGAGTCTATCCATATGTGAAAGGCATTTTAAGTGCTACATTAGGATTATAGATGCTAAATCATAACACAGTCTTTCACACTGACTTTTTTATATGCATCTAAACAAAACAATGTCAAAAAGAAGTGAATAAAGAAAGATACAAATATATGTTGTGGATGGATGTGGCACTGACATGAACTGAATGAGTATAATAAGTCTTGACAGTCTTTTTGTTTACATGAAAATAAATCTGTGCTTGAATAACATCCTGCCAAGTTACTTAACAAGTCAGACTTGCTCTGGTTTTCCTTCAGTGCTGGCTGCAATAAACAGCTTTGACAGTAGTCAATGATTAAATATGAATAAATCTAGTGAGCAGTCTTCCTGCTTAGATAGATCATTTGCTAAAACTTGACCTCGGAGCAGATTGACCGAACCCTTTCAAAGCAACAGCAGTAGCGTGAAGAGGAGCACTGCCTAGTGTCATGACTGCTTCGCCACACTGATGCTATTCACTGCATAGTTACACCGTATGTCCATATGCACACACTCATGCACTCATACATACGCACTTGTATCCCTTGCTCACCCACCGACGCCCACCCACTCATCCCTCCTCAAAAAGGCTTAAGAAGACCGGCTTCTGAATGAATCTGTTCAGCATCTTTCATTTCAAATGTGGAGCTACACTAAACATGCTGAAGGGCATCTGGGGATGGGCTAAAATTGCCCCTCTGGAGGGATGGGCGGATGCACTGGGGCAGGTTGAGAAGGTCCAGACCAGCCGGCTTTGGCCCTCTTCAAAAAAACAAGGACGCACACTCAAAGCCGCAATCCGAGACGAGGCAGAAAAAGGCAGCTAAATGGACCCAGATGCTGCCTGCAGACACAGAGAGCTGACCGGAGAGCAAGAAAGGCTCTTGGCTATTCTGCTCCCCTGTGTACTGCACGCTTGCCCCTCAAATTCCTACTCATTCTCATAATTGCTGATCACAGGGGCCGCTCAGGAACATTGTGGGAAATGAAGCCACTCACTCATCTTTGAACAAAACAAGTACACAAGAAAATCTTTAAGTCTTTTCCTTTTCCTCTTCCAGGAAACATACGGCCATGTTTAACAGATCTGTAAGATAGATAGATAAACTTGTGGATAAAGTACAGGTTCTGTTTGTTGTCTTAGTGAAATGTAAAGGACTACAGTGGACAAATTATTTGCTATTGCTTGTCTGTAAAGGCAACTTTCTTAACAGTGAATGCTGTAGGTGATTATGAGGAGATTTTATCATAAAATACTGGAATCAAAAACATTATGAGAACCAGGGAGAAAATAAATCTACGTTTGGTTCCTATGACTTGTATGTTATTAATATAGAGGCTGAATTGTGTGGGAATTACAAATTTTGCATGTAAATTAAAATGTAGTGTTAGCATCAGGGTAAGAACAATTTTGCTTTTAGTGTCAGTTTTATGGCCTTTATTTTATATTTAGGTATTGGATTTTAACTATTATTTGTATTCAGAAATATTTTCTTATTTTATCCATTTATTATTATATATACTGTATATATTTTTGGAATAGATTGTAAATTTCTATCTATATTCTCTTATTATCTGAATAAATATGATATAATGGAATATATTTGGGTAATTCCGTAATTGGGATGTGTCACAAATGAAATTAAATCTCAACACTTTTTTTTTTCATTTTTGCCTTTCATAGCTTAAAATTTACACTGAAATATACTTGCATTAATTCTGTACATGAATCCATTCAACATTGTCCAGGTTACAACATTTATTTACATGCAACATAAATACAGAAATACAGTCTTTCAACATTCATACATTCCTGTTTCTTCAGTACGGTGAACACGTGACATATTTGAAATATACCATGAGTCGCATGTTCAACGGGAGGTTGCATAAGATGATAGGAAAACAGCTAGAAAGTTCTGTCATTCCTTTTTTTTAATTACACTGTATTATAAATTTAAAAGGAAACTTTAAATGTGCAACCATGCTAAAATATAGTTTGAAACTATTTACCTTTTTGCAAAAAAAAATAATTTTGTAGTATGTAAACTCTTAAAATACTTAAAATGGCTAATATTCATTTGCATGATACTTACTATATAATGCTGAAATACTTAATACAGTGGAACCTCGAGATACGAAAGCTTCAGTACTACGAAAAATTAATTTTTACGAAACAATATGCAAATGTTTTTTCGCTTTATTTTATGAAAAATTATTCAGCATACGAAAGCAACGGAACACAATTTCCCATCATGCTCAGTAGCAAGATCATGCTCTTCCTCTCCAGTTCAGGTGGTGGCGGTAATACACCGCCAAAAAAAGGAAAAGAAGAAGAAGAAGAATCCGATGTGGTTTAAGTGTAAATAAGTTTAATGTTTCCTGCCGTTTTTATTATTTTCTTTTATCTCCTCCAGGCCACTTTTGCTTTCGGATATCGCCTCACTTGAAAGGTAAGGTTCCACATTTTCCTATTATTATTATTTTTTTTGCACTATGTTCTATTATCTACTTCATTTACAGGTATTAACGGTTAGGTATATTGAATGATTCACATGTATTTGGGTCTTATTTCATTTTGGTTTTACCCTTATTATAAAATTTAATGTGGTGTTTTTGTAGAGCTTGGAACGAATTAGGCGATTTACATGTAAAACGCAATTCAATATACGAAAAAATCATGATACGAAAGCCACTCCGGAACGGATTAATTTCGTATCTCGAGGTACCACTGTATAATGATATAATGTCTTCATGACATTCACATGGATGCTAGGTAAATTTTATATATATTTTTTTAATTTAATAATTCGCCATAATCAGGGAATCACACATATGGCTTACATATTTTATGTCTACCACAATATAACAATATATAGCTTGCAATACAATAATAGTAGAAGATCGTTAGGCTGTTCATAATGATGCTTTGATGAGATCTGAGCCATATACGACAGAGGAAAGAGTAAAAAGCCATATGCTTCTCTTACTCAAAGAATACATGAGTTGCCAAGAAAGCAATGATTCAGAGCTCTATTCCGGCCGCCTAGCAGAAACAGTGTTCCTCAGCAGGAAGCCCTGCAGTAACCTGTGTCACTCCTCATTCTGACGGCTAGGGTGATGCTGACCAGATACCCCATCTTGAAACACACACCAGCTCTTTGTTTGCTTATGTATTTCTTTAATTCGACACCCCCAAAATCCAGCCGTATGAAAATTGACATGTTCCATCGTATTTCAGTAGGCGTTGCCTGTGTTGACTCATTTTAGCTGAGTTTGTCAATCAGAGGACACGTGGCTAAATTGAAGATGAAGTGTTTCTAAAGACAGAAAGAAACACCTCATCAATCCGCAATTCTCTTTCCAAACTATGCACGATCTTCTTTCTGAATTAACTTGATTAATGTGACATTTCAGCTTTCTCATGTAGGCATTGGGAGTGAGAAAAAGCAGGATGAAAAGAATGTTTATTTTATTTGAAAGGTTTCGACTACACTGATGAGACAATGTGCACAACAATATGTCAAAAGGAGATCAGTAAGACCTCAGAGAATCCAATGATATACTTGATCACATCCTCGTACACTATTAATTGTGTGTGTGTGTGTGTGTGTGTGTGTGTGAAGAGCCGTGTGCCTCAACAGTTTTCTGGATTTGAATCTGGCCTCAGGGAGAGATTTGGACATTGTTGTTGTCTTGTTCGCAGACAGCCGTTCGCGCATGATTAATTGTTTCCTTGTTGAGTTTGTAACATTCTCTGTATCTGTGCCAGGCCTCCCAGGATCTCAAAGTCCAATGCCACATTGTTCAAGAGAGACTCCCTGATCTACAGTTGGGATCCACATTTTGTTTACTCACTTCAAACATGCATGGTGTTTATATGCAGAGGACTGATTTTAATTATTTTATCATATTTTGTTATTCACACTGTATTTGATGATCAATTCAGTAAATAACTCCACCTCTTTTGATTGTACTGCAGTATTGAAAGAGAAACCTGAAATGTTGAGATATATATATATATATATATATATATGGTTAGAGCTGTACTCTATAGAGTCCTTTAGAACTTTATAAGTCTATTAGTCTGGAATTTTTTTTTTTTTTGTATTTTATTGTGGCTGTGTAAACTTACAATAGTCTTTTGATATAAGCGTTAATTTTAAAATGAGGAATTATGCAGGATTTATTAAAAAATGGGGGCAAAGGGTCAGTTTTTTAACAAAATATACAGAGCAACAATATTTTCTAGACATTTTAGCCTTTCAGCCCATAATTCTGCTAATTATGTAGTATTGGTAAAGCTGTGTGAATGCAATAAATATTTCTGTTTAAAAAACTGGAGCTGCAGATAGCATTAATATGAATTGTTCCATAATTCTGAAGCAGTTTGTTACACATGAAAGGTCAGGGCACAGTCTACTGTACTTTATAGAGATCTTGTGTTAATGGAAGCGCATGAATGAGCGAGTTGATTAATTAAATACAATTATCAGAGCACTGGCAATTCAATGGCGAGGATAACGTCAGTAGTGTTTAATTGCCCCACCAAGCCTTGATCTGCTTAAATTATTCTGGTAATTTTTCTTTCTCTCACTGTCTAGAGCTATTACATACAGTAAAACAGCTCAGTATGAATGTTTCAAATATTAGTAGTGGAAGAAGGAGAATAGAGTTTAAAAAAGAAAGAGAAAAAGAAAAGAAACGCTAAATACCAGGTATCATGGTCCTTGCTATTTGTAGGTGTTGGATGAAGACACAGTTGGAACTGTGCTGGATGCCCCATTAAAGAAACAATTTTTCAATATGTGTCCAAGGACCATTCTTAGTATAATGATTGCATATAATAGAAAAGTTGAGAAGAACTGAACCTGTGGGTTTATAGTTTCTAATTATACAGAAGGAGCTAGGTGATATTCCACACGTTTACAGTATGCACTCTAATTGTAATTTAAACATTCTGTATTGTAGTAGCGACCATTAGCCTTCACAGCGCATGCTGTTATAATGTCACTGTTTCATTTCTGGGGCTAATTAGCAGCCCCGGGTATTTTGTCGTAATGTTGGCTACTATTAAACATGTTCAATAGCTCCAGGACAAAGGTTTGGTCTGATCTGTGTTTAAGAGCAAGTAGTAATCACTTAATCATAGCAATAATATCATATTAGACGACCTGTAGATTGTTTGCTGTTGAAGGACTGACTACAAACCAATCCAACCAACTCAATTCCATAATGCTATAAGGAGGACCAGTGTATGGTTAAAGGGATACGTATAAAAATAATGCTTCAGCATGTATCAGACTATATTTCCCTCAAGCTACCTCGAGGCAGTGCAGTGAGGATAAAACAATAAAGTGAAGCCAAGACATCCCACTGAATACACCTATTTCATTAAAATATATCGGACAAAAGCAGTACAGGTTTTGTTCTCTTCTATAGATATTTCCAAATATAAATACAATTCAGGGTGGCATGGTGGTGGGGTGATTAGCATGTCTACTTACACCTGACCTTAAGTCGTAGGTTTAAGTTCCAAGCTCAGCGAGTTTTTTTTTTATTTATTTATTGATGGCGTTTGTATGTTTGTGCTTGAGCGGGCTCTACGCCTCGGGGTGCTCCAGTTTCCTCTCACAGTCCAGAGACATGCTCATTAGACTAAATGGCTGCTTAAAATTGCCTTTAGGTGCGAGTGTGAGTGGTTGTGTGAGTTGGCAGGCTGTTTAGGGTGTCCCCCATCATCACGCAAAATTGGCTGAGCTGGGCTCAGCCTCCCCCCCCCGCAACCCCAGTAGAATTAAGTGGTTCAGCAAATGAATAAATGAAAAAAAATCATTCAGATTGAATGGAAATTGTGTTCTAAACAGATATGAATATATAAATATCTGTCTTCTTCTTAAAATTTGTTAATCGAGACTATCTTTATGGAGCAACTGTGTGCACATAATTTCCTCCAGGATTAATACAGTATTCTGATTCTGATATGAATACAGACAAAAACAGAAAGCACAATATGATTTTTTTTCTCCCAAAAAAAATTTGTTCATAGATTAATTAAGCTACAATTTTGTGTATTTTCGGAAAGACAACCAAATAAATGCATTATACTTCCTCACAGGAGGCACAAACAAAAGTAGTAATTATACAAGAAGGGAAAAAAGTGCTGTGCACTTCTGAGGTTGAGAAAACTTTACGAGTGTATTATAACATTGCATAGGCATAAAAATACAAAGAATACAATACATAGGACCTCTGTAGAAAGTGTTACCAATATAGTTCTCCAACATGTTAGAAGAGAGTTTTCTAATGGAGAGGCTCGGGGGGAAAGTACCCTTCACAAAAATGACATCAAATCAAAGACCTGGCTTTGTGACTTTAACTACGAATGTATGTTCTAACATGTTATTGAAATATACTCATAAAGTTTGATGAACATTGTTATAAAGAGGTAGAACAGCTTATGACAATATTTGTAATGCATTTAGAAATTAATAGAGCACTTGATTTCTTGGAGCATTTCACACTCACAAACCCACTGACAATTTCATTCAGAAGTGGTGTTTGTGTGTAACAGCTTATGAGTGCATTATATTAGCACATGATTTGTTCATATAGTTTATTATAAATAGAATTTAAATATCATAGACAGCGTAAGTAAATAAAAGTATAGACAACAAAATAGCATTAAAAATCCAACATTTATATATCATGTATAACGCTTTATGAAGACATGATATCAAGGTGTTCATAGTTCAGACCTTTGTGCTAATAAGTGTATTATACTAAATCTTATTAGTAAGTCGAAGAAAAACAAATAAATATTTAAAAATACAACAAAATAGCAGCAAATATCCAATAGTCACAAAAAAGGACTGTAATGGACCACTCTGCCCTGATGGATGTTGCAGGACAAGCTAAAATACAGAGTGAAGGATTCTGCCTGACTCATATAATTCACACTGAGCAGCAGAGACCAGGCAGAGAAAAGGTTAACACATGGCACTGCCTCTCAGGGTCTCCTGATGGGGAACCCTAGGAACCCTCATCTGTGTCTTCACGAGTTATTTTCATCCCTCAATAAACAGGCCAGCCATTGTCACATGGAGGACTCTCATTATTATTTTTAAAGTAATTACACCTTATTATCTGTGTTTACTTTGGCGAGGACGAGTGCAGGTGTGGACAGGGAGCTGTGGGTGGTGGTGATGGACCGCACTGGTGAGCAGTTTGCCCCATGAGCTTCTCTCTTTCCCCCATTTTATTTCTTTACTCGCAGTTTGGGCATTGTAGCCGTGTTCTACCACTAATTTGAGCCCCACAAAAGAAAATGTGCAATTAGGCCTATTATTGCAGCAGCTGCAGGCTCCCAGCTCGACAGCCCCCTGTCTTTTCTTGGCTCATGGAAGGAAAGCTCACTGAGGTCATGCACGACACAGAACCACACTCACTCCCCGCTCCCTCTAGCTTGCTCTCACAGCAAAGAAAAATTCCTCAAAATAAACAAATAATGAAGAAATATATTGTGTGGGATTAGAGTAAATCATCAGTGGAACATTAGGATTAATATTTAAACTTTGGAATTCATTAAATAAGGAACATTTGTAAGTGTTTCTTGTTTTCCTTATTATGAGAATCAGCGCC
>JAQNCB010000001.1:55490063-55500441 GCA_030068295.1 Euristhmus nudiceps
TTTCAACTCGCCAAACCGGGCGAGCTGGTAACTGAACTAACTCGCCAAATGAGAAATTAAGTTGCATCTGGCGACCGAACTACTGCGAATTTCGATATATATATATATATATAAAAAAAAACCACACACGTCAGACAAATAGCTGACAGATATGTTTTCAAAGCAAAGATTTCACTATTGATTTCCATAGAGAAGCTTTTGGAAGAACGAAAGACACTCTACAGTGGAAATCACTAACACAACAAAAGAAACCCTATAGATCCAAACCTAAGGTTGCTTCCATGCCTCATGATACTGTTTTCTTTATGCTGTTTTTGTGGTCGACACAAAAGACAATCTTCAAACACAAAGCCAGTCTTATGCCTTTGGCACAAACAAAATAGTCTTGGATCCTTCACTGTTCCTCTCACTTAGTGATTTTCACACCTCGTCGACTTTCCAACAATTAAAATAATCATCCAGCACACAGCACTTATTTTCAGGGGTATCAGTGGATTTGCATGTTATGAGTACACCTGGCTATGCATGTGCATATGCTCCTGTTCCTCTGTATTCCCCTGTTAAAATTACAAAAAGTACAGGTATTATTGATTTAATAGCAGTTCATTTAATTCAGAGGCTTGGTGTCTCGACTAGCAAATTAGGCGCGGTTGCAGAAGTAGTGCTCATGTCTGAACCATGCTATTTGAATAGTAATACAATTCACCCAATAAATCATCTTGAAAACTGAAATTGAGGAACGAAACCTGTCGGAAAAATTCAGACCATTAAAAAAGGGTTACGATGGAGATGAAACCCAAAAAAAAAAAACCTCATATGCATACTTCAGAAGTTCTGTTAATGGAAATATTTTGATAACATCTGGGGAACAAGGGTATGCAGAGACGGGGAAGAACAGAACAGGATTCTCTCTTGTGGTAAAAGACGTCTTACTGGCGTCAATTTCAGCTCATTATGGCGCTGAGACTGAGAGCCACGAATCTGAAGAAATGATTTTGCTAGAGACGTGTGGATGGGCAAATTGGCCTTGGCTTGTGTGTGTGTAAGGGGGAGCCCCTGCTGAGCAAAGCGGAAGAGCAGGGCCCAATGGTGAAGGTGGGCAGGCCCAGGCAAGACACGCTGTGGCCACCCCCTGCCTCTGACACACACTGCACTGGATAATCTGACTGCCAAACGCCACAGACTCAGCGGGAAGTGCTGTGAACAGCAGTAGAGATGCTTTTCAGCTGGCTTTCCCTGCCTCTGTGGGTTTGTATCACTGAATAACACATACAAGGTTTCTTAATCTCAGCCTGTTAAGGATCTCTACGTTTAACATGGGACAAATGGGATGTCAGGTTTTGCATACATTTCTGCTTGACTGGCTTTTTCTTATTATATTTGAACAACCTGAGGTACCAATATTACTATCAAAAAAATTCTCACAAGCAAGCAGAGGGTGAACAGCATTTTACCATTAACTCCATAAAAGAGAGAAGACAGAAAAAAAGAGGCATTAATTTTTTCTTTTTTTTTTTTTAAATAATAAAAGCCACATTGGGTAAACTGACATTTAACTGCAAACCGAATTAAAAGATTAACATGCAGGAATCTACAATCAGGCCCACATCCAAAACAATAAAATTCAACAACTGTAGTGATAATTACTGCTGATCAACTGGCTAATTTAGACCCCTCAAGTATAAAAAGTGGCTGTTATTACATTTCGAATTATCATTACCATTATTATTAATAAACAAAACAATCATGTGATACTATCAAGACATCACCAGGATTTTACTACAGAGATGTGATTTTGGAGAGAATGTAGCAACATAAGCAAATAACATCATTGCTTTTTCTTTGATGTCCTCCAAATTGCAATAAGCACTGAGGGTGATCCTCCAATCAGTACCCGAATTAATTTATCTTTTTTTTTTCTTTAACTGACTGATAAAGCCCTCACACTTCTTTTCTATAAGTTTATAAAGCAGATGTGGAATTAACATGCAAAAGCCACTACCACCTGTAAATACCAGCTTTTCACTTCCTATATGCATTCCTCTTTGAATAACTGGATTTTACTTAAAGTTTTACCTAAAATCACAAAGAAAAGTTTCCAGGTCTCCCCCTTACAATAAACCAGTGCTTCTCAATTATTTTCTGTGACCCACTCCCCCCCGGAATATATATATATTTAACATTAACAACTAGATATATAGTTCAACTCACAAAGAAAACTTTAATATTCTTTTTTTTAATCTGTAACAGAAAATATTTTAAGTGCACCAACGTGCGTCTGAAATAAATAAAAAAAAAAACACCCATTTAAACTGTAAATATTTTTGACAACTTACTGCACCATTTGATAGTGAAAAATAAAAATTCTCTCTACCTTTCTCTTCTTTCCTGTGTACTTGCTCTCTGCCGAAATTCCCGACACCATAGCGCGACAGTGAGAGCGCCACTGCCGACTAGTGTAGGGGAGGTGCAATTACACTTAATTCTAGTACAGTATGTCAAAATAAATAAATAAATAAATAAAAAAACCATGTTCCCCAGTGTCACACACGCCCCCCTGGCATCACACCCCACTATTTGAGAAGCACTGCAATAAACTAGAATGCTACAGCTAAATCTTTGATTTTGGCACTTTTGTTTAGGCTCCACATCTCAATGAATTGCAGTCATTTAACTTGCAAACATTTGCCAGCTGTGCTCTATCCTGGGTTTTTTTTTTTTTTAATAAATAAATAAGTCCTGGCCAGCTTTTCAGTCTGTATAACTGTGGGCAGCCATGTGAGTGTTGATGTGTGATGGTCAGGCAAGCTGTCCAGGGTGTACCTTGCACTAGCCCAGAGTCGGTTGAGATGGCCAGCCTCCCCATGACCCTAATTAGGATTAAGCAGTTCAGAAACTGAAATAATGAATGATAACTGTGGGTTTCCAGAAAGTATGTTTTTCACCAGTACAAGGTTTGATTTCAGTTTTAACTACTGAGTCTAGTGTTGCAAAAAATTGATCTCACACACACACGCTAACATTTTACTGCTACTTTCTTTTTAATACTGACAGCTACACTTGAATTCTACAGTATTTGAAGCAGAATTTAAAGATGCTTTCTGAAAGCACAAGAACCTCACAACAGCTCCAGGTAGTTATTAACATTTGTGTAAAGGCTGTTCCTGAAAATACAGCTTTAAGCAAAATATCAAGACATTTACAGGGGAAAAATAACCTGTAAAATGATTTTTAAAAATATAAAAGAATGAAACTAAATCCAGATAAGCAAAAAGCTTTAATATAACCAATATTATTACATACAAAACCATACGAGCACAAAATAACTATGCCCAACAAATAAGTGTGGAGTTCTTAGAGATATATTTATATTTAAAAAAAAAAAAAAAAAAAAAAAAAAAAATTAAATTTGTACAATACAAGTGTTTCAGTTGTGATTAACCCGTCATCAACATGGTAAGAGATGGTCAGCATTATGACGTCTCCATCTTGTATCCATGCTTCTCAAGTTCAGCTCTGCCAAAAGAATTCATATGGGAAACCAAATTAAATCACACAAGACAGAATATCTTTACATAAATATTTCTCATGCACAGTAGATAAACTATTTCTATCTAATGGAAAAAAACTGTTCATAAGTTATTGCAAACTGCTACCAGTGTTCTGATTATGTGATACTCGTCAGCTTACAGGTTCTAATATAACCATGTTCAGTCTGATCATTGACAAACTGCATTTCCACAAATGCATTTAAAAATATACTAATCACATTAGTATGTGTCTTTATAAACAGGGAAATCACCAAAGTATGCTGATGCTCAGTCTTTTACTGTGCAACTGTTAAGTGTGTTCTGATAATTAGCTTTCAAGTGATGTCACTACACACTTCAACTGTGTTGGATTCAGGCGGTGCTTTACCAGGCAGGTTTTTTTTTTGCTGCAAACATGAAGCGTGAAATTGCTTTGGGTTCATTTTGTAAACACTGTTCAAATTAGCAGGTAGAGGCTAATACTGAAAACAAGTGCATGACAGAATCATAGAAGGATAACAAATCAGCCAAAAAATAAATAAAAAATGCTTGCAAGGACATAGCAGCATACCTCAGCTGATTGGAGAAGTCATCTTCTACGTTATCATCATCCCAGTTATCTTCCCACACATGAGCGTCCTCATCTTCATCTAGGCCGGTCCAATCTGACATTAAAACATGTATTTTACTAAAAACCCCACTACCAAAATGATACTCAGACTCCATAACCCAATTACCTTAATGAGAAAATATATTTGGAAAAAATTCTCCATTTTCTCCCCAATTTTATTTGTATCTAATTCCCACCCATCAGGTATTGCTGTCCACATTACATGACCACCACCAACCAGGGAGGGGAAAAGCATGTACACACACAACGCTAGCCACCTGCCTCTTTTCGAACTGCTGCACATGTGTATTTCGGGGAGGTCAGACACACTCGGAGGGACAGTGCTATCCGCCCACTCGTATGAATGAGCTCACAGGCAACCATGATTCGCTGGTGGTCACTCTCACTGACAAGTGAGCGAGCATACAAGATCCCTCCCTCCCGTGAGAGCTCGACCAATTAGCTCCCATGGACTCCCAGTAACGTTGACTAAATTCAAACTTGCAATCTCTGCAATAGTTAATAGTCGTTTGGAACATTTTTAAGGCAGTTACAGTACCTTTGGCATTTGAATATTTAGATTTTTTTTTTGACTCCCACAGCATTTTTTTAACCAACCGCATTTTCTCTCCATTGGCATCTGAGACAGGTAAATAAGAGGCTAAATGCTAATGCTAAGCTAAATGACGACTCCATGCAAGATATAAAGCATATCATAAACTGTAGAGTTTGAATTGAAATGAAGAGTCTGTTTTAACATGTTTGAGCCGACAGTCTAATGTTTCAGTGGAACTATATGTAACTGTGTGTAAAGGTGAGCCTTTTGCCTTCCCGCTCTCTGTTAGGCTCAGAGTAGGCAGAGACGCACTGAGCGTCTCACACACCAACATTTTCGTTACACCTCATCTCATCACGTTTTAGTCGCCAAATACCCATTTTTAATGCGTCATCGTCATGTTGTCGTCATCCAAAAAAAGGTGCGTTAGCAAAATCATTTAAACAACACTGCCCCCAAAATGCGACCTATATTCCAGTGCGATTTATATATGGTTTATTTTCTTTATTATGCCATTTTTGGATGATTCGACTTGTACTCTGGAGCGACGTATAGTCCGGAAAATTCGGTAGTTACAAATGTAAAACACATTCTGCACTTGAGACGGATTTCCAACTCTCATCACTGCTGCTAATTACACAAGTTAAGTGAGAAGGTTCGTTGAACTCACCACAGTGCATCAAGTCTAACCAAGTTTTACTCACACCCTCCAATAATCTCTGATCACCACTCTTCCTAACATCCAAACATTTATCACCAGTTGTTAAAATTACTCTGTTAACCCAAAACATTTTACTTCATATTAAATCAACAAACCGGGTGGCACGGTGTCGTAGTGGCTAGTATGTTCACCTCACAGCAAGGCGGCCTGGGTTTGATTCCCAGCTGGGGTGTTGTGGAATTTGCATATTCTCCCCATGCTTGTGTGGGTTTCCTCTGGGTACTCCGGTTTCCTCCCACTGTCTAAAAAACATGCTGTTCCAAATCTGCCATTGGTGTGAGTGAATGGTTGTAAGTGTCTGCCCTGTGATGGCCTGGCGAGCTGCCCAGGGTGTACCCCGCCCTCACCCAGAGTCAGCCGAGATGGGCGCCAGCCTCCCCCCGACCCTAATTACGATTAAGCAGCTTAGAAAATGAATGAATGAAATGATAAGTCAAATCACAAATAAAAAGCCATCTTCAAAGTAAGGTACATTAAATTCATTCAATTGATAGCACACTTCTCCCAGCTCACATAGTACTCATCAACCAGAAAAGAAAGAGAGTTTTTCCCCTGTGAAATTAGCATACCGCTCAGCGTGCTCTTTCAAATGATGCTTAGCTTGCACACTCAGGTGTGGAATTTGCGTGCAAGAACTTGTGTACTGTGTGTATTTAATGTACTGTAGATTGCTTGTGAGCATGTTTTATAGTTTTTCATAAATCCAATGCTATAGGACGCCACCTAGCTGACTTACTTTGACAGAGATCCAAGTAAACATGTGCAAGTAGAGTATTAGGTCTGAATGATGACTACTAGCTCAAAGACAATCACTAAACCAATCCATCCTCTATCACCTTGATAAATAAGCATGCTGCCATATGCAGTCCATCTCTGCTAAATCTCAAAGCTGTATGTAGTGAATCCTTCAGGCTAACTGGCCAGCTGATTATCCCTGAATAAATGTCCTGTATCCATCTTCGATCAGCCCTAATCTGTGCACACCTCCATTGCAGTCCGATTTTTGACTACTCAGTACCACTGCATTACTGCTAGAAAGTGCCATATTTTGTAAATATACACAGTGATCATTTACTGCACCATGACCAGAGCTGACTTCTTTATACAGCTAACATCCAACCTGCGACCAGGATCGGTTCAGACCAACCGGTCGGAAGTCGAATCCCCCACCCCACGGTGCAAAAAAAAAGCGCACGCACACACACTCTCCTTCTTGTCTCACTTTCATGTCACATGTGCACAATGTCATGAGGTCTGTGCTGAATTGTAGCGCCGCCCACATGTATCACAGCACAAAGAATTTGAAGGGCAGACTGAAAAGAGCCATGGCAACATGACCCCGCCCCCCTTTTCCCACACAATTTTCAAGGTTTCAAGGCAAGAGGGAAACCTTTTAAAACAACACTACTGTTACGGATGAATCCTGCAGCTTTGCATCAATATTGTGTTTGAGGTGTTTAATGGTGCTTTTTTTTTTTATGAAGTTTGAATGACATATCTGTGATGGTGTGGTGGGTCTGAAGCGCGTGGCATACAGAGAACTCCCACTCAACACTTCTGTACTTCTACTGATACAAACGCTATTGAATATGCACAGTGCTTACAGAGTGCGTGTGTAGTTTTGGTGCATCAGGAACATGTTCCAGGCGGTGCGGTCCCATTTTAAAGGCGCGCGCATCTACTGCCATACACGATGTCGATCTGTTACATTTTTAAGCCATGGTAACGGTGTAGGGTACAAAACTTAGTAACTAGATACTGTCTCGACAGCATCTGAGTGTAGTGGTAGATCGCTATGTGAGAGTGGGATACTGTGCTGCCGTAACTGTCGTATGCGATGCCAGGCTGCGGTGCCAGACATTGAATAAAAAAAAAATAAGCATCTGCCGGCCGTGGTCATAAGTACGGGTGGACGCAAATCGGATGTTACCTGTACAGGGGGACACGCTTATGTACTGCATTGGCACTACTAGTTCGGCAACCTGTGCAGTTAAATTTTTCACAACATACATTCTGAGTCCCTTCCAAAAGACTTGCTTTTTCAACATTTTTTTAAAGACAAGCAAATGATCTGAGTCGATTATATGCAAATTATTCTTTGACATCTCGACTTCTACCGACTGTCCAATGCAGATGTTAGATACCCTTCCTTGAAAACAGCTGGCACCACTGCCTTAGACAAGCACTTCAATTGCAATCAAAACAGCTCTGAGGAGACAGGCTCATTCCGTGTCAACTCAATGAGATAAGGACCAAAAAAAAAAACCCTTTGTTTCCGGTCACCCAACCGAGTCACTTTTTTTGAGCCGACTCGAAAGTTTTTTCATGTGTTTTTGTAACCCAGTGGTTATGTAATAACAGACTGTTATTCAGTGTCAATAGGTACACTGTCTCTAAGAATCTCAAGCAGGAGAGCGGTGCTGAGAGAGAAGGGGGCGGGCGGGGCAGAGCACGCACTCTTCATCTCCGCGTCTGAGAGAGACTTTGGGGGGAAAAAAGTAATTAAAAAAATTTTTACCAACCCAAAATTATCCTGCAATGTTACCGGAAACAAAAGTTTTGTTTTTAGCCTAAATGAACAAAAGCTGCCTTAACCACCTCAGAATCTCTTAAAACTTTGTAGAAATGATCTCTGGCATCTGAAACTGACATCTGCCAATATCTTTGCTGAAATGGCAACATTTTCATAATTTTTCACCCAAAATGGAAATCTTCAAAATACTCACAAGTTGGAAATTGCACAAGAGCCCAAACTCGAGTTGGAAGGGAATTTTTTTTTTGTGTGTGTGTTTACCTTTGATTTAGCCTATAATAAAGTGAATTTTGATATATTGAAAACATTTGTGATGTTTAGCAAACATTCTTATAAATTTAGCATTTCACAAACCAAGAGCAAACAAATTGTTACAACAGCAGTTTTGGGAGAATTTTCTGCCAGTAGGTAGGGTTATCCTAAATATAAATATTCTTAAGGTTGGCCTCAACAAGATTGACTCACAAAAGAGTGATTACTCACATTAATTACTTAATTTATCAATGTGAGATGCATGGTACACCGTTCATCTGAATGTTGGTCAATACACATGTGTATCAATGGGCTGTATTAAATATGCTGTCAGTGCATGACATCAACCAAGTTAGAATCTGGGTGTTCTTGACATTGTCATGACATCCCACTGACGTCAGAGAGAGACTATTACGATGTATTCTTGTTAACTTCAAGGAAAACCCTAGTTTACTTATGCACACCCTCTGGTGTAGAACAATATTTAAACACACCCCATCTCAGCATGATCAGGATGAACACAGATGTCATCCTGTGCGGCACTAAATCATCCAGAACAACTCGTACAGGTCAGCAGTACACAGTGGACCCTGCAACAACTAAAGTAATTCATGAGTCATATGAAACATTTCTATCTAGTAACAAATTAACCTACCACTTCATCTGTTTGAAGCTTATTGTATACATGATAATTAAAAAAAGTTAATGAATGCCTTCGTAAGATTTAGAATTTTTTCTCAATAAAAGAGATTAAGTTGCTTTGTCTTTAATCAGAGAGTTGAATTATGTAGTTAAAGAGATTAAATATTTCAACATTAATTAATTCTGGAAGGACATTGAAACTTGGCTCACACAGATTGTACTTGCCTCTCTTACTATCCCAAATTTCATCAACCGACTCATGATTTAAGAGTCCATCTGACCATTTAAAGTGTTTTTTTTTTTAACCTGTTAAACTTTGATTGACCATAACTCCCATTTATACTGCAGAACTACAGCTTTTTAAGCATTGGTTGTCATTCATTAGACCCTATGTATTAGAGATACATTTTTCCAATTTTTTTAAAATCCAGTTTATATGCAGTTTTGAACAAATCCTAAGTTTGAGAAGTCTTGAGCAAAAAACTGAGGCTTGTATGGTACATAACTGCTTCTAGTTGCACATAATGCATGTACTGTATACTTAGAGTGCAGTGCACTTGCTGCACTTCTGAGTGGATGTTAAACTGCATTTCATTACTCTGTATTTATACAGTTGAATATAATCTTATCCTCTACATTCACCAGTAATATCTAAAAATTTAGACGTATGAGAGTGGCATCTCATTCAATTTCCAACTTGCTGGACTTATTGAAATTTTTCAAAATTGTGAAAAAAATTATGAAAATGTTGGAATTTCAGCTAAGTAGTTCTCAGATGACCAAAGATCATTCCTTTCTAATTGCAAGAGATTCTGAGATTGTCAAGCAACCGCCGAGTTGACACTCAACCAGGTCCTAGAGGTTAATTTTTACTAAAATTAAAGCAAACAGCAGATCTTTATTAAAATGTGTTTGATTTAATTTGCTGGCTCGTTAATACCACGAATCAATGAAAGCGGTGTGTGTGAGAGAGAGAGTGTGAGAGAGAGAGAGAGACCAACAGACTGTTGGATGTTTCGGTGCTTAGCTGGGTAACTAGCATAAACTAAAAATTAGCTTCTCGCTAGAAATGTATCCTTTCGTAATTTCACTGAATTACAATATGCATCTCGGTGTCATACATGGTGTGCTATAAGACGATACTCCTAAAATAGAAGTTAGTTACTTAGTTTACTCGCAAACAATGCTAGCACACCGCTAACGTTAGCACAGCTAACTGCACGCTGAGTCACTGTTCCGACACACTATACATCTTCCTCGTCTCCCAATTCTCACATGTTCATGAAAATCACCCACCTTCTGCTGGAAATTCCTCAAATTCATCATCTTCCTCCAACAAACCCAAATCTACAGTTTGTTTCTTCTCAGACATGACAACCAGTTAGCTTCTCACTTTGAGCCGCAACACGAGAAAACCAAAGAAATAGAAATTGCGCATGCGCGTTTCTTGAGTAGTTAGCCCCGCCTCCAAAGCATGGCGTCTTCATGTTCACACTTTAGCGCAAAAGTTTGTGGCCCTATGGGTTCAAGGCAG
>JAQNCB010000001.1:55672579-55683395 GCA_030068295.1 Euristhmus nudiceps
AAAGTTAATAAAAACCTTCATGACTAATTTTACTATTACGTGTCCCTTAATGAAACAGCAGCAATACTTTACTCAGAGCAATGAGAACATGTGAAAAACATGTAGCTTACTATCAAGCCATATATTTAGTATAATGGGCTTTTGCTCTTTGTTGTTGAGGGATGGAAAAAAAATAGATGTAACACTGATAAAAAGGATGGATCTTGAGAAGTGCAATGTCCTCAAGAAATGCTCAAAATTCACCAGAGAGAATGTAAAAATCCAGTAGCTTCAGGGGCCCTATGTGGGCCCCGGACCCCCGGCCTGCACATTTGTCTCAAAATTTTTGTTTGACCCCCGAAATTTTCTTCTAGTTGCGCCCCTGACTCCAATGATCCGGGGGATGTTAGTCCTTGTATAGACCTGCTACTATAATATTACCTGATATCTAAAACGGATGCTTGCTTGGACTGGGAAATCAACAGTTTCTAAAGTACCATTATGATTGCAGACAGACTCCCCGTCCGCCCCATGAACCTCAACCGATTCGTTCATATCCCTTGGATGAATCGAATGACTCGGATCGCAGAAAGAATCATTTTGCTGGTCCCTGTGTCACGTGATCAAACCCAGGCCTGCTATTTAAGCTTGTGGCGCGCGCGCCTCTCCTCACGTAAAAGTTTGACTGTGCATAAAATCATTGGAGAAGCTACAGTGTGACGTTCGCGGGTTTGTACTAAAGGTAATTAATTTTATGGTTGGTAGAATTCTGTTCCTAGGTGATTTTTTTTTGATGGAATGTTTTAAGTGTTGATAGCTCACTGACAATCCTAGTCAGACTGTATTGTGTCGCTTTTTTTTGTGCCTGTTTTTCTTCAGTCAGCTTAGTAGTTGTTTGCAAACGGTTAATTTGAGCACTTCCCCCAATTCAACCGTTATTTGTTGGTTAAGAGTCTTTTTAAAATGTACTTTGTCGTGTTTTCACGTTTGTATACCTTTTATTTAGCTACACTTTGGCGCGTGCTGTCTGTAGCTAACATGTTGGCTCTCTTTCGTTGCAAAAAAGCTTTAACTAGTTATCAATAATAGTTTTGCGAATATTTATGGTGGTTGGCTCGTCTACCTTCCATAAGTCCTGGGTTCGATTCCCGGACTCGGGGTCTCTGTGTGGTGTAGGGATGTTCTCCCCTGGGCTTGTTCGGGGCTCCTTCGAGTACCCAGGTTTTCTCCCACAGTCCAAATTGCTCCTAGATGGTGTATGTATCGCAAAGCAGGGTGTACCCTGCCTTTGCCCAGTGTTGGCTGAGATGGACACCAGTCCCCCCTCCTGCGACCCCAGTAGGACCAAGTGGTTTGGCAAATGAGTGAGAGTTACACGTGTTTGTCTAAAGTGTGTAGTTTTTGTTAAAGGCGATGAGTTGCTGTTTATCCTATTCTGCTGTCCATGAGCTAAAATTGTCACTAATTCCAGCAAACATGTGTTTAAAGCTTACATTTTTAGTAAATCTGAGCTTTTTGTAGCTGCGTTCATGTGCATTTAGGAACTAAAAGTGCTTGAGATGTTTCCATTTGTGGTCAACTAAGATTTTGTTTGCTAAATATCCCTCTAGAGCCGGAGAAATGAGTTCTGTCAGAAAAATGAAGAACACGGAGAATCCTGGTGAAAATGTAAAGGTATATTTTGCACTAGGTTGGGGGCTTGTTTATAATTGGTGTTTGCTTGGGATCTCTTTTGAATGGCTTTCCATTTTTCTTAACTTTGGACTTTAAGCATGATCTCATTAACTTGTATACATCCAGACGTTGCTGACTTTGTTCCGTTTAAAACCTTTACCTGCTACTGTTAGTATTATGTCTTGTGAAGCCTTGCTGGAAAAATAGTCTGTCCTCCTTTTAAGATCTTTTTTTTTCTTTTTCTTTTTTTTCCCCTTCTCCCTCTCGTCCCCCTCACTAATTTTAGTCTTATCCAATTCCCACTTATCACTGAAAAGGGAGGGGTGAAGGCATACACATGCCCCCCTCTGTGACATGCAATGCTAGCCACCTGCCTCTTTTTGATTTACTGCACATGCGTGTCTTTTGGGTACAGTCTAACACACTTTGAGGGGGGAAAGTGCTATCCACCACCTTGTACAAATGAGCTCATAGATGCCCATGATTGGCTGGCAATCGCTGTGACAGAAGTGAGCGTATGCCATCCCTCCTGTGAGAGCTCAGCCAGTTGGCTCCCATGGTCATGGCTGGCTGTGGCATTAATCTAGATTCAAACTTGCGATTTCTGGGCTAATTGTCATGCACATTGATATTGTCCACTTGATAGCCAATTACTTGTATTTTAACTGTGAACAGTAACTTGTGTATACATCCATTTTGGAAGTAGCTGCACTGTTCCTAATAAACTAAATGTAGTCATCTTGATTAAATTGAGGCTATTAATGGGCACTAGTAGACCTTGGCCATGCCCCTTGAAATGAGCCTTTTCTCCCCCCCCCCCCCCCCCCCCCCCCAAAAGCACCATCACAAGCAAAAATGTGTGGTGTGGCCCAGTGCCAATAAGAATTGGCCATTTAGGAGTTAGTGTTATGATTAAAAATGGGGTTTTCTGTCGCATTAGGCTGTAAATGATGTGCAAGTCTTAGTTTTAACTGACTCCTAATGTCACTAGTAGATTTATTACCCATGTAGACACCCTAATTGCTCTGTGTTGGTTTTCAGACTCACTAACTGGATTCTAATGCTGTGGTGTTCTGGGTGGAAACATTAACCAACTCCTAACTTGTATTTTGTGGTAATGAGAGTTTAGTGCAAGTTCCCACGGTAATTTTGTTTAAAGTTCAGGCTGTAAGATATGTAAGCGCCAGAGACTGACTGAGGGGAATTTGGGTGCTTTGCCTTGTTGCCAAGTGTTCTGCCCCTTTCCCACGCTAGCTAGGCATGCATGCACACAAGGTGCTGCTTGACTACCATTCTCACTTGAGTCTGATGATGACAGTTAACGAGAGCATAAGTGGAGATGAGGTTGTGGGAATGTTTTGATGTGTAGGGGGAGAAATGTACTGCTGGTTCAGTTTGGCTCATTTGCCATGTTGTGTGTAATGCTTACCTGATGGCACTTTTTAGAAGCTGTGTTTATTCTTTGTCCTGCAGAGTTATTTTATGGCACAGACCTCTTCCGTGAGAAGGACACTTCAGGTTCTCCAGCCCTCTGCTGTCAATAAACCGATTGGGAAGAAGATTGCAGTATGTGGCCTAACCAGTTATGTTGGTCAGTTAGCTAAACTGAGTTACCTCTAGAATGCTAAACCCCCCCCCCCCTTATCTAGTCTGACAAAGTTGTTCCTAAGAGGAAGCTGTGGAGTGCTGATCAGGTGAAGGGCTCCAAGAGAGTTAAAGCTGAAGTGGTGGTGAAAAATGCAACCGGAGATGACGAGAATCAAACTGAAGGAATCTCACAAGAAGCTTATGAGCTGATGATCAAAGGTAACTAGTTATGAGCCTTTTGTCATGTTTTCTACACAAGCATATTTGGGGGGGGGGGGCTGCATGTAGTTATTAAACAGGACTCTTCCATTTGGTGGATAAAGTGGTGTTCAATCTCCATGATCACCACTGTCTGGGCCCTTGAGCGAGCACGGTTTTATTTATAAAAAAAAAAAAAAAAATGCAAGTCACTCTGGATAGGAGTGTCTTCAAAATGCTGCAAATGTCACAGTGGCTATATCTGACAGTTTAGACTTGAAGACTAGCTTTGTCACCAACTTCATGGTTGGTTTATCTGTCCCACCCTTGCAGAAACTCCTACCTCTTCTTACTGGAAGGAATTGGCAGAGGAACGCCGGAAAGCCCTTTTCAATGTTCTTCAGGAGAATGAGAAGGTTGGGGATTAATGTTTTAAGCTTGTTCTACTCGGTGTTTCTGCTTCAAAGCACTCAACTGTGCTTCCAGGTGGTATCCAGTACCAGAGTTGTTGCATCTTGTTTATATTACCCAATGTGAAGGCAAAAACTGGCTTTATAGGATGTTGGCTTGTGTAAATGGTTGGGCTGTGTTCTCAGATACAAATTGTGGGTTTCTTGAAATGGTACGTCTTCACTGGTACCTTCAAGCCCAACTTGCTCAATAAGACTTGATCTATTGAGGGAATGTAGCTTCAGTGCAGGGGAACCATTCATCTGCTTTAACTGACTGTTCTCACCAGCTTCATAAAGAGATGGAAGCCAAAGATGAGCAGATTGCTAAGCTGAAAAGTGAAAACGATGAACTACAGGAGCTAGCACAGCATGTCCAACACATGGCTGACATGATTGAGGTAGGGTTTTGGTTGTTGGTGACCAATGTGTTATGAGTCTTATTCAATACACTAACGTATTAATTTGGTAACAGCGGTTAACTGGGAAAAGTCCAGATAACTTGGAAGAACTGCGAGAAATTGCCTTTGATGCTGAGGATGAACAGCCTGAGTGGGAAAATGAAGACCCACTTCCAGATGTGGAAGATGCTGAGAACACAACAGTTGGGACTGAATCAGATGACTCAAATCCCAATGCAGAGTAGATTTTAAACTTGTCCTTTGGACAATTCAGTACTGTGGAATGTGACTTGGTTTTTTTTTTTTTTTTTTTTTTTTTTTTTTTTTTTATTATTTTTTTTTTTTTAAATTTGCTTCATGACTCAAGTGATGTGCTTTTCTTAAAACTTCTGTACAAGTTTGGTGGTTTAACATGTCTGTACATATGGGAAACTTTTGACATTTACTTGAATAAATGGCCATATTTTTATTAGTGGTCTTGCAACTCTTTAGACAGTTGGATTTGGCAAGTTGCAGACTAGATTCACTTGTTTTCTGGGGGGGGGGGGGGGTGTCTAGTTATTTACTAGAATCTCTCTAACCAGTGTGTTCTACAGTCTGGTGTATTTAAACAGGGTTTGTCTTGGTTGTCTAAATATCCATCCATGAGTGTCTAAAATACTGTTGTAAACAACCTTTCATCTTGCAAATGCAAAGGATTAGGGTGGTCCCCCCCCCACACAATATGGACATGGATTGCAATAGATTTGGGCTGAAAAGCTTTAAGTTTAAAGGTTGAGCTCTTGTTGCAGTAGACTAGTAAGGCCATAGACGCACTGTGGCTCTGAGTTGTCAATTTTTATTTCAGTGTTTGTATCTATATGGATTAGCGATGCTTTGGCTGTGGGATGCAACCTTTGCTGCTATCTTGCTCTGGATTATGCAACATCAAGAATTCATCGATAGTCCACCAATGAGAATCCCTTAATGAATAAGCTGTTATTTGCTTTGGGACTGTATCAACCAAGTGAGGCTCTAGTAGGTGGCCATTGTGTCGCTCCATCAATGTTTGTGGTGGTTTTAAATGTGGCTTTGCATGAATTTCAAATTACATACATTTTCTTTTACTTACTTCTAAGTGACTATACTGTTACTACTGAGCTCTCAGCAGCTGTTCTGTCACTATAATTTTTTTTTTTTTTTAAATCAGTCTGTGTATATAAAAAAACACACGCCTTCAAAAAGTGAATTTCATTTTTGCACATAACTTTCATGATATTTATGCACTTGTCAATGGCCAGGAGTTTGTAGCTACTTAGTGTGACTGTGTGTATATACACTTCTATATACAAAGTGAGTGCATATAAACATCTGCCATGAGATCACTATCTTGGGTGAATTCACTCATGAGCGAGAAACCCCTCCCTGGACTTCTTCCAGCAGTCTCTGTCCTTTGTGATGGTTGCCCCTCTGCTTTGAGTGAGGTTGTCACATTATCTTCCGTTGGGTGATCTCCATCCTCTTGGCATTCATCAGTTGTTCTGATCGTCGAACAGTTAAGAGCACTGGTTGAAAATTATAAGATGGCTTTCAAAGCATGTAAAACTGCATGGTGTAATTTTTAACCAGTTTTAAGTGACTTGGTGCATTTATTTTACAGTATCACAATTGCTAAATTTGGAATACATTTTACACATGTTACAAAAGAGACAAAACAAGAAAGTGTTCAAGTGTCAGTCAATAGCATTATCCAAAAATAAACTTTATTGCAACAGACAGGAATATTAAACAAAGACAACTGAATGGAGATATTATACAATAGGTTTGAGACCCAGAGTGCTGCTTTCATTCAAGTTGTGCTTGAGCTGTTTTTACAGCACTCCTGATTACTAAAGTGTATTAAACTCAAACCTTTTTATGAAAATACTAAACAGGATCTTAGGTATTATAGTGAGACTGAAAAAATAATCTAGATGCATGTGTAAGCCTGGATTTAAATAAAACACATGTTTATAGCACAATTTGCAAGCACTACAATATCATAGTAATGATAGTCTGATGTTAAATTGGTTGCTTGATGGCCACATTCAGAAATACAATAAGTGGGATTGGGCGCAACAAAATCTAATCTGCAAAAATAGGCCATGTTTACAAAGCTGTTATGCAGATTACAAAACCAGTACTACATTGTTCATGTATGAATTATGGCTTTAGAAACGTGAAGTGACAGTTGACAAAACAGGCTAGTACAGTATATACAAACATTTTCAGTGCTTTCAAGCACGTTAGTACTGCAGGACTTTCAAAGAAAAGATCACATGATCATTAAAACAACTTAAGTGTACAGAATTACATTACAGTGCGACAGGGAAGTAATTATAAATACCAAAGCAAGTAAAGCATTGATGTTATGATTAAAAAGAAACTGATACATGGATGTAAATTAAAAAAATAAATAACACGATGAAAAGGAGTTGTCACAGTTAGAAAACGCGACTCAGTAGTACAGTTACACTAGGCACAAAAGCGAGTTGGATCACATAGCACTGTACTTTGTCTTCATTGAAGCTTAACACCAAATTCACAGTAAATCCATTAAGACTTCTCTCCAAAAAGTGCATTATATCACACTCACACACCCCTAGATGTTCTAACCATTCATTCATTCATACCATATTAATTCAATACTTAATCTGCACGACAGCCCTGTTTGTGTTTACAGTCACTAGTGGTAAACCACCACGTCAACACTGCTCATCTCTGTGTGATGACGATTGGTGGCACTGCAAAGCAAAATGTTATATGAGGTCTGGATAAACACACACGTGCTTCTGATACTATAACCCACACGGTGTGGAGCTAAGCTGAACTCTATCTAATGATGCCCAAGGTTAGGAATCACATGTACACTCTGAGTAATTGTGAGGGTTAGATTAAAAACATCCCTCAGAATCCCTGAAGCTGAACAGCACAAGTCTCAGTTAGTTCAGGTAGGATACGCAGCACAGTACAACAATAATTATACGCTTTATGTACATGCCTCAGACAAGTGCAAATTCAGGAACCTTACACCAACTGAAAATTAAGTTTTGATGAGAAAAAACATTGAGAAGAATGCGAGTGATGATGGAAATTAAAACTGCTGTTCGAACCGATCTGTGCTTCGTGAGGATCAGAACCTCGGTTCTTAAACCCTGGACACTCAGTGAAGTCAGACGGTTGGATATAGGAACTGTAATGTGGGCTTTTTTTGAACTTGCTGCTCTCAGAAGGCTGTGGTGACAGCAGTACCACGACGCGTACCCAGTCGCACCATCTCCCTTGGCACTGTGTCCAACTGCTCGTACGCCAGCCGACCCTCTTCACCTGGACACAAATGCACATTTTGTCAAACTCAAGTCTTCCCTCCAGAACGGCAAAAATAGAAACCTGACTGGTTGCAGGATAAACTGTATGAGAAATGTTTAATAGACTGCCGTGCATTACAGTGTTTACACAGAATTCTAAAGGGTATGCATTTTAATTTACCTTCTATCCTGAATAAAGCTCATAAGAATATCTGCAGTTCAAAGTACAGCCGATAACAAAAAACACCAAAGCTTCAAGACAATTGTAAAACTACATTTACTGTATATTGGGATTCAAAGGTGGAAAATGATGCCTCTGATCTGATTGGAGGTTGTGCTGGAAGTTATACACAGTACTGTGCAAAAGTATTGGGATACCCAGTGCAGTAGCGGTCAAAAAATAAGAGAGTACACAATGGCAGCGAAGCGACCGAGGCGCACTGAGCGAGGGGGGTCTGGGAGGGGCTTTGAAACTATTTAGCACATCATCTCTGCTTTTTATTTATACATTCGTGGAAATTTACGTTGATCAACTCTAAAGTAGACCAAATTAAGTCAGTGCCCTCAACTCAGCCACTAAAACAAGTGGGTACACAGTGCGTACCCACCACTACAGCACTGGGGATACCTGATCATTTTAGACAGTGAACACTAGTGGGTACACTGAGCCTGCCAATTACATGGCCTTCACCAACCACCACATTGAAATGACAAGCAACCAACTTCAAAAAGGTGACCAATCAGAACAGACTAGGCACAGAGAGTGGAAAGACTACAAATGGGAGAAGGAAGCAAAACAAGCCATCCAGCACACACACTCTCAAAATCAGTATCGGGAGAGGTGGTGAAGCAGCTTCCTGATGAAGTGCGGCACTGTTAGATTAAAAATTGTGCCCGGGTCCTTCACTGTTTTCCAAAATGGAAAATAGAGGTCCGATCATGGGTATGATATCGGACCTTTAACATTGTGAGATAGTTTAGAAAAGTGATATTACAGTATGCCTTATTCTAAGGTGGGAGTTCAAGTCCCACTATCGGTGCGTTGTTGCTGCTGTCCCCCAGTGCAGCTAACTGGATTATCAAAGGCCGGCCATGTCTCTCACTGTCTGTGGTGAGAGGCATGTAAGAGAACCACTGCTGATTTTCGTAAAGAGTAGGATGCATAGCTGTCAGTGTGTTTCTGCCCTGCTATGGCCTGGAGAGCTGTCCAGGGTGTACTATGTCCTTGCCCGAGTCGGCTGAGTTGGGCATCAGCCTTCCCGAGACCCTAATTAGGATTACACGGTTCAGAAAATGAATGAGAATTACAGTATGCCCAGCAGGGGGCGCTGTGTACTGTCTTTTTTTTTTTACTCTGAGTGTTTCCAGTTTCTTTATAAAGCTGCACATTTTTTTAAGCAAAATTGTCATTCTGCTTAATACTGACGTTATACTCTTCACTGCTGTATAACTATTATTTTTTTGCATTTTTAATGTAAAAGCATCTTTGATCCACAGCATTTATCTGTGGGTGGCTCCAGACTTTTGCACAGTGGCATAGCCCATTGGGCAGTGGATAAGGCTCTGGGTTACTCATCAGAAGGTTGGCCGTTCAAGCCACTTCAAAGCCCTAATAACACCAAGCTGCCATTTTTGGGCCCTTGAGCAAGGCCCTTACCCCTCAACTGCTCATGCATATGAACGAGACAAAAATTTAAGATGCTCAGGATAAGGGCTTTTGCCAAATGCCCCGAATGTACATGTATTGTAAATGCACAGTTCTGTACCATATGCCAGGTTAAAGTATCAGTTTTAAACACAACGTAAAGACTTGAAATACTCCTATTTATGGTAATAAACTAATCATTTATGGTTAAACACAGCAAATTCCTCATCTAAATGTAGCTTAACAGCTTGGATTTTTATGAAACTTACCGAATGTGAGGAGGGTTTGTATGGCAACATGACGGAGCTCCTCATCAGCAGAGTCACACAGCGCCACTACGGCTTTAATACTCTCCACCGCCTGAGACAAACAGACAAAAACTTAGATTTTCCCACTTTCATGAATACAATCAGTTTCAACACCATCACATGACTAAAAAAATCTGTATGCTGCTCATACTGACCTTCAGACAGCTTAGAGCAACACAGGCAGCTCTCTGTGAATGTCCACCACCTTCTGATAAGGCTTGTGTGTAGCAATGCACTGCCTGACAACACACACACACACACATATATACACACACAAGTCTTCTATCTAGTCTCGTGAGTCAATCAGGATTAAAGAACATGCACTGATGGATTATAATACAGTCAGTAAGAGTATGGCAATAGTCAAAATGCTGACCTTTGACCTAAAAAATGGATGTGAGGCAGCATTAGAGAAAAAGGCAGAGGCAGCTTTACTGGTGTCAGGGTCATCAGATGTCAGAAGGCTAGCAAGAACATGCAGGGTGTGTGTACGGGGTTGGAGAGCAGAGATGGAAATTTCCTGCAACTCCTTTACAGAGCACTCGGCATCGGCAGAGCTCAGACGCTCCGCAAACGCAGCTGCAACATGCAAAAAACAAATACATCTTCAATATCAGTATTCTTTTAATCGCCACACCAGTTTATTTACAGAGCACCAAATGTACACCATGCAAAAGGTTATCTGCACATGTGCAAGTGTATTCACTCAATAATAACACAAAAGGCTTCATTTTCAGTGGAAACATATAAACTTGGTAACATACAGACACTTCTTATACAGTGTACTGCATGATGACATCACTTGCTAGACTGGCACCCACATTTCCCCGTAAACATATTTTCTCTGTAATGTTCATTATTTGATGATCTACACACTTCACTGTACATACTGATATTCTCCTGTCTTTAGCTCGATGTAACACTACTATTTTCGAAACATTAAATAGCACATGCTGCTGTGTAACTTACCATTTCTATTAACTTTATACCCGCAATGTGAACAGAAGATTTTTGACATTTTTCAAGTACATATAATTATATTTGTTTCATGGATAAGATGTGGAGACTGTTGAGGTATAATTTTGTTGCAATTTCAATCAGTGCAATATATGAAAATTTATGACAAATAGCAGACTGGGCAGAGGCTAAGCTGGAGAAAGCTTGAACTGTCATGAAATTCATTCATTCATTCATTTTCCAAACCGCTTATTCCTAGTTAGGGTCGCGGGGAAGGCTGGTGCCCATCTCA
>JAQNCB010000001.1:55805618-55817311 GCA_030068295.1 Euristhmus nudiceps
ACAATGACCTGCTTGAAATAATCTGTTTCTGACAAACAAGGAGGAATGTGGGACAATTCTTACTTTAAAAGAAAAGAGAAAAAAAAAAAAGACCTTGGAATGACAGATATTTTCAAATTTATGCACGTTTATATAAAAGCCACCGGTTCCATTTCATGGGTGATAATTTACATGGGCCTCTAAGGCTAAAGTTAAAAATAAATACACAAAAATAATCAGTACTGAATATATAACTGCTTAAAGGCTATGTATTATTACTATTGCCACACCCACTGGATATGAGCAATCACAAGCTTTGATTGGCTCCTGAACCACGAGACTATCAGTTCATGTACAGTGAATACAGAGAAACAAAAACACTGGGGCAATTTTTTAAAGAAGCAAAGTAGCCCTACTCTACTTCTAAAAAAATAAAAATAAACAAAACAATAGATATGAAAAATGCAATTTGGAATGAGTAATATTTCCTAATTATAAAGAATTTGATTTTTTTTTTCCCTCTGAAGACCGTCAGCTGATGTTATCAGTTTGGCTGTGCATTTGGGTTGATTTAGCCGAAAAAGGCACATAATCCACACCACAGATATGAATTTGTACAATGTAAACTTGGTCTAAACTAATATAAAATGTAAAAATTTCTCACATTCCCATGCATGTGGATATAATGAAACAGTTACCAGGGTTTGGCTTACTAGTTCTCCACTCAGCTGTACTGTGTCTCATAGCACATGGCTGATAACCAACTCGTTAAGCACCTCACTGGTTATCATGCCGTGCATGACTCTATTCCTTCGAATATCTGTAAAATACAGCTTGGTATAACAAGAAAAACACCCTATCCATTCAGGCAATTACTTAAACACACTATAAACCTTTCAATTACTTGTGGCAGTGCTTTTCCAAGGTTAGCACACCTTACATCAAAGACTGCATTACTACATTAACATTTATAGCATTTAGCAGATGCTCCTATCCAAAGTGACTTACAATTATCATTTTTATTCAACAGAGCAAATGAGGGTTAAAGGCCTTACTCAAGGGCCCAACAGTGATGGGACTGGGAATTCACATCTAACCTACGGATCAGCAACCCATTGCCTTCACCACATAGCCATCACTGCCCTAAACACATACACTCTACTAAACACATACCAACATTGTCAAAGAGACAATCCTAGACAGACAGAGAAGAAATAAAATTTTACCGCAGAACACCTGTACCAATGACAGGACTAGGGGTATACTCACCCCTGGCCAGGTTACCTTGTAATTGTCTGAACCTGAAGATGACACCCCCTCCGCAAATTGTACTTAACGCTCCTGCTCCAAGTGCACCAACACCACCACACAACTCCCTTTGCTGAAGAAAATCACTCTCACATAGCATGATAGACCATTTTTTTAACAGTGTGGCATATGTGGAGTCCTTTTGGGCATGGTGACACACGGCCCTCTCACACACCATATTATGCTGCACATGTCATTTTCCATAAATCATACTGCCTGCATAAGAAGGTTTTTACAGTTTTTACAGAGGCAGCTGACACTGAAAGGAATTTGAAGCTTTACTTGGAAAACGCACTCATGTTGATCAAGAAGCTGAAAACCAGATCTGATATTAACCCAAACATTCTCCAGTGAATTAGAAAAACTGCACGTCATAGCATTCCAGCTCCGTCCTTTTCGTGATTCCACAGTGCACAAGCCGAGCTAACCCTGCCCATGTGCCTTCCTACAAGCGGATTTAGGGCATGATGCCTGAGTGTGGCATGCAGCGATCCCCCTGTGTAAATGAACAGGATTTGGGGGGGGTGGCTCCTATTGGCTCACAAAATATACAGAGCATAGTTCACCATGATAAAGTTTGTCCTCACTTGCGACTAATAGGGTCACAATGAAGCTGGAGCCTATCTCAGCCGACACTAACTGAAGGCTGAGTAAACTCTGAATAGCTTGCCAATCCACTGCAGAGCCAACACACAACATTCAGACTCACAAATACATCTGGGACAATTTGAAACAGACAATTAGTGTGCACATCTTTGGAGTATGGGTGGAAACCGGATTACCGGGAGGAAACCAGGATTACCGGGAGGAGAACATGCAAACTCCACACAGAAACTCCTGAAACAGGTACTCAAACCCAGGACTGTCTTACTCTGAGGCAGACATAGCAAACCACCGTGATACCTGTTAAAGTTGGTATGAAGCAAGAAGTGCTTCCAGAAGCAAACAATGTCCTTCGCATCAAACATCCTGCATAAGGGCTCATGAGTGAAGAAAAGACAAAGGTGCGTGATTATTAACCCCGAGATCGCAAGTTCGAATCCCGTTTAACGCACACTGCCGCTTGTCTCCGGGAGTCCAGGGACTGGCTCTCACAAGAGGGAGGGACCACATACGATCCCTGTTAATCACAGTGATTGCCGGCCAATCATGGGCATCTTTAAGCTAAATTGTACGTGGGGGCAGACAGTGCTTTTCCTCAGTGTGTTAGACAGCCCCCAAATACGAATGCGCCGCAATTTGAAAGGAGGCGGGTGGCTAGCGTTGCATGTCACAGAGGGGGCGTCTGCATGCTTTCGCCCCTGCCTCGTCAATGAATTTGGCTATGACTAAATTAGGGAGAGACATGGAGAAGGAAAAAAACAAAAAAAAAAAAAAAAAAAAAAAAAAAAAAAAACCCTACACACCCCAAAAACAAACATCCTGCATAAATATGTAACTACATGTTGTGCCTATTATCACATAACACCTTTGAGGTCATTTTGTCATACTCTGTGACACTGGATCCAAATATACAGAACTGAACTGACAATCTAACAAAATATATTAACTAAAAAAAATATATATGTATTAAACAAAAAAGTTCCTGATTTTATTATTTGGCTGGAGCAGAAATAGGAAGAGGACTTCTCAGTTCATGGTCATTTCGATTTGTCCTCTTCAGTCAGATTGTCGAGGTCGAGGTCCGGCTCTGCTAGACAACAGAAACACAACTTCTGGGTGAACAGGGAGATCTTATCTGAATGAAGAGGAAAAAAAAGAAAAAAAAAAGAAAAAAGGATTTGTTTGGAGAAAAAAAAAATTGGTTTCTGGGCTTCAGAACAGTCATTATTCTAATTAAAAGTAATCGGATCATCCGGAATAGAATAAGATTTGCTGTATAATTCAGGCAGATTTGTGGGTCACACAGTTTTGTGTCTCATGTTCAAGCAGTTAGAGGAAATCCACAACCTTCCTGCTATTAACCAGCCCTCAGTTTTAAATTTACAAAGAAATGTCCTTACAAGTATATTACAATAGGGGTAACCAACCTTTTTTTTGCACCAGGGACCAGTTTTATGTATGAAAATGTTTCCGCGGATCGGTTAGACTCATTTTTTTTTCCAAGGGCTAGCTTGTGGTTAGCTTAAAATTATAATTGCAGTTAGCTAATGTGTGAAATGATGCAACAGCGTCAAGTGCGGCAGTAAGGCGAAGGCGCAAACAGTCATTTTTCAAAAGAATAATAATTATTCTAATAAAAAAAATATATAATTTGTACCATGAAATGTTTTGTTTGCGGACCGGTATCAAATGGTCCACGGACCTGCGGTTGGGGACCCCTGTATTACAACACATTTGTTAAGTTAAAAAAAAAAAAAAATCTACAATTAGCATAAACCCAATCTGCTTAATCTTATTAGGGTCGCGGTGAGGCTGGAGCATATCTCAGCCAACACTGGGTGAAGGCAGGATACACCATGACCTCACCAGACCTTAATAGGCCAAAACATACACACACCTAGGGGAAATCTGAAAAAACCAGTTAACCTAATGCGCATATCTTTGGACTGCGGGAGGAAACACACACAAGAATGGGAACATCATGCAAACCCCAAACAGGAACACCCAAGCCTAGGTTGAATGAAGTTTAACGGCACCTTCAACACACTGTGTGTCATATCATGCCAATACAGCTTGTTCTGAGGATTGGGTTGACAGTGAGGCATTTGTAATAAAGATAACATCACGTTTCTTTGAATAAAGGCAATTTATATTTAAAACTGGTAGAACATGCCAATTTCTTTTAAATATCTTATTAGTCAGCCATTTTTCTTTTCAAAAAGTTATGCATTGATGTAATATCTTTAAAACATGTCTCATTTATTACTAAAACCAGTACTTTCCAACAGAATATGTCTGGCTGTCAAGGGCGTTGTGCAGGTTGTGATAAGTTCTTTCCTTTTAGCAAGAAATTGTGTTTGTACAATTGTGTTCTATACAAATTCTACACAATATTTTTTCTTCTCTTCTACTTTCTGTACATGAATAAAGGTATAGTTATTTAATAGATGGTTTGATTTGATGGAATTTATTATTAGTTTGTTCATCCCACTGGAGTTGCCATTTGTCAAGGATAAAGATAAATATCTGAGACTTAAGATGGCCAAGCCTAGGAGTCAAACCCAGAACCTTTTTACTGTGAAGCAGATGTGGTAACTAACCTGTGTTCCACAGTGCTGCTCAGCACATCTGGTATGAGCATCCGGTATGAGCAAAAATTAAAACTTACCAAGTTCATAACTCTAAATGTCAGACTTTAGTATTTTTTTAAAGGAAAGTCAGGACAAAACAGAAAGAAACTGGGAAAAGCATCTTGTGTAAGACTGTGGAAATAGTCACAGTTAGAAAAGTGAGCACTAAAGCACCCTGCATTTTCAGTACATGTAAAAAGTCTGAACAGTACAAAAGTTTGACATGCTGAGACAGAGAACATTACTAATCAAGGTCTTGGGTTTTCACTCAACATTAATAAGCGACAAAGCTAGGCTTAGCCGAATGCAATATAAAAAGGAAATAGGATAGAAGACAATGGCCACTATAGACTCGTACCGGTGCAAACTTACCAAACATTACATGCAGGCAGGCGGGTCGGGAGCTGGGAGGCAGGTACACGAAGAGGTAGTAGAATGGAGCGCCGGAGAGAGCCACCCCGATGCCCACCAGAGAGTTTATAGTGTCACTGTAGAGCGGCACCACCACGAGAAACACGCTACACAAGCAGTAAACTATAGGGAAGAACAGGCTAAGCTACACGCACACGCACACACACACACACACACACACACACACGTGTTAAATGGCCTATTTGTTGTTTTTTGCGACACTGCATTAATCTCACAAGGGAAATTATTGCCTCTGCATTTAACCCGTTCAAAGTGAGCACACGCACACTTTAAGCAGTGGGCTGCCACGCAAATTGGGGGTGCCCGGAGAGCAGTTGGGAGTTAGGCGCCTTGCTAAAGGGCACTTCCGTCATGAATTATGGAGGAAGGGAAGATGGAGCTCACTACCCCACTGCCACATTTTTTCCTGTTGGTTAGGGAATCGAACCAGCGCCCTTCCAGTCACAAAGTCACTTCTCTAACCATCAAGCTATGGCTGCACATAGTATAAAGCCAGCAGACAGAGTGAAAGTTTACCTTTACAGGACGAGGCATCTCAGGAGCCTTTATGCGCAGGTATATCTGACTGGCAATGGACAGGCCAATGAAGAGCCAGTAATTAAAGCTGAAATAATTAATGAGCTGAAATACATCTCGAACACACAGGTAAAGTAAGCTCATAACACCCTAAGGGAGAAAAAACAAAAACAAACGGGTGTTTAAAAATATGGATGCTTTTGAGTCGTATACACACTACTAAAACCTTCACTCACTCACATTGAACAGCAAGGCCGGGATTGGTGTGTAGCGCTTCACGTGTATCATGGACAGAACTTTGGGCAAATGGCCTTCCCGAGATCCTACAAAGAACAACCTGAAGGAGAAAACTGTAATTCTAAGGCAGTGACTACTAGAGGTGTGACAGAAAAGTGACTAACGTGAAAGCAATTTCACAGCTGTTGTTTTTCGTTCTCAAAAATGTTCCCAAATTCGTTTGCGACATTCACAGCATCGCATTTTAGTTGCCTAGCAAATGAACTTATCACAAAAAATGTCAAGCATGTTAGAAATTTCCATGAATGTCGCAAAATGGAGCTCTGGCGCACGAGTAGTCTCAAACTTAAAAAAAAAAAAAAAAAAAAAAAGTCCATACATGACAAGAGAAAGTCGCAAAGTTGTCGTTTTACTCACAAATTATTCGCTTTCGTTCACAAGGAAAAGCAATAGGTTGGAGACTTCCATGCAGAAAGTTTACAAAAACTTTGAGACTTGCTGGTATCCACCATATTCCATGCATTGTGTCATCGTTTGTATTTTACTTGCATTTTATTTGCACTAATAACAAAGGAATAGAAAACAAACCATTTAAGAACAAAACATGACTAATTTATGACAGGCAATTTGCTTTTCTTACCGCCAAACATTCGCAAACCAATCGCAAATCACCATCAAGTTGCCAAATGACTTTCACGAAATATACATATTTAAGCCAAAAAATATTCCCTTGCATGCAGAATTACAAAGCAACTTGATGTGACTTTCAAAATTTTGCAAAAAAAAAAAACAAACAAAAAAAAAAAAAACATTTAAAATAAATAATTTACATCAGTCACTTTTCTATCACACCTAGAGAATTAATAAAAGATAAGTAATGTGCGTACAGATCTCAAGAACATCACACTATGCTTGACCTCTTAGCAAACAACTAACTAAACATTTTTGAAATCTAAAATCCTTATAGATCCCAAAGAAACCAAGAAATTATCATCCTATTACAGGAGATTCTCAAGGATTATTAAAGCACTGTAGGATCACTACAGTCATGGATGCATTGTCTGACAGCTGATGCGTGACCTGATTCAGTATGAACTGACCTGGAGGCAGCAATGATTGACGAGTTGAGACCGCCGTAGCAAGAAATGGCCACAGACAGGGGGATCAGCCAACGTGCATAGCCAAGAACAGTGTCAGCAAACGTCTGTGCACAGACAACACAACAAACATTAATTTAGGAAGTAGTTTCTTTAAAAACAGTGTTGTGGTTATATTGTCCTGTGGTAAGATCTCCAAAAATACAATTGTGAAAGAAGATGCAATTGAACATGTACAAAATTCATATGCATTTGTTTTAACAATTCTGAATTATGTAATGTATTTTGTGAACATGCACAAAATAATGCAACCTAAAGGGGGCACAAGCCAGTGTCCTCCTGGTACCGGTCCCAAGCCTGGATAAATGCAGAGGGTTGCATCAGGAAGGGTATCCAGCGTAAAAACTGTGCCGAATTAAAAATGCAAAATCAACTGTATGACTCCCAAACTGGATCGGTCGAGGCCCGGGTTAACAATGATCGCCATCAGTGCTGGTAATCTACAGGGCACTGGTGGAAATTGTGCGACTGTGGGTCGAAGAAGGAGAGGAGGAAGACACATTCACAGGCAGAGAGAGAAGAGGAAAGGCAAGAGTCTGGGACTAAGAGTAGGGACTATGACAGGAAAAGCTAGAGAATTGGTTGACATGATGTAAAGAAGGAAGGTGGACATACTGTGTGTTCAGGAGACCGGGTGGAAAGATACCAAGGCTAGAAGCAGGGTTCAAGCTGTTTTATCATGGTGTAGATGAGAAGAGAAATGGAGTAGGAGTTATCTTGAAGGAGGAGCTTGTTAAGAACATTTTGGAGGTGAAAAAGAATGTCAGATAGAGTGATGAGCAAGTTAGAAACTGAAGGTGTGCTCTTCAATGTTAGTGGTTATGCCCCACAGGTAGGACGTGAACGAGAAGAGAAGGAGAAATTCTGGAGTGAGCGGCTGGTGATTGGTGCTGACTTCAATCAATATGTTGATGCTGGCAACAGAAGTGATGGGCAGGATTGGTATCCAGGATAAGAACGTAGAAGGACAGATGGTAGACTCTGCAAAAAGAATGGAAATGGCTGTTGTGAATACTTTATTCTAGTAGAAGCAGGAACATAGGGTGACTTATAAAAGCGGATTTCGGTGCACACAGGTGGGCTACAGCTTGTGTAGATGATGTAATCTGAAGGAGATCAATGACTGCAAAGTAGTGGTAGGTGAGAGTGTAGCCAGACAGGATAGTATGGTAGTGTGCAGGATGGCTCTGATGGTGAGGAAGACGAAGACGACAAGGGCAGAACAGAGTACGAAATGGTGGAAGCTGAAAAAGGAAGAGTGTTGTGTCGTTTTTCAGGGAGGAGTTGAGACAGGCTCTGGGTGCTCAAGAAGTGCTTCCAGATGACTGAATAATTACAGCTGAGGTGATCATGGAGACAGGTAGGAAAGTATTTGGTGTGTCTTCTGGAAGGAAAGGAGATAAGGAGACTTGGGAGTGGAATGAGGAAGTGCAGGAGTGTATACAGAGAAAGAGGTTAGCGAAGCAGAAGAAGTGGGACACTGAGAGGACTGAAGAAAATAAACAGAAGTACAGGGAAATACAGCATAAGGCAGGGGTCACCAGCACGGTGCCCACGGGCACCAGGTAGCCCACAAGGACCACATGAGTAGCCCGCGGGCCTGTTCTAAAATTAGCTCACTATAGCAGCACTTACCAGTGTGCTGCATCTAATTTTATTTTTTTTAAATCACACTTGTAATTGGGGTGATATTGAAATTGATAATATTAAAAAAACTTGAAAAAATGTTTTAGATATTAGAGCTAGCGGGTCTTCATGGTAACTGGTTGCTTTGTGGAAATTTTTCACCGGTTTCATGAAAAAAAAAAGACTGCTGTTTCCGAAAACCTGTTTTTAAACTCATGGGGTTTTTCCGATCGTAGTGCGCAGCTCGGTGAATAGTTAGCATGGTAGCTTGCGTGGCATTCTAGTGGGCACAGTGAAGGTGAGGAGATGATTTACCTCTGAAAATATGGCAGAAAAGAGAAAGAAAACAATTTTCACAGTGAATGGGAGGAAGAGTTCTTTTTTACCACTGTGAAAGACTGCTGCATGTGTCTCATTTGTGGGGCGAAGGCAAAGCGGCACAATGTTGAGAGACATTTCAGAACGTGTCATACAAGCTCCAATGCAAACTCCCAGGGCGGCGCACTACGAGCAGAAAAAGTGCCTGTAGATTTGATAAGTAAAATCTGAAAGTTGATTTTTGTCTGTTACATGAGTGATAAAAACACATTGCAACAAAGTTATTTATTTTTAAAAAATTGTTAGTGGCTAGTTACAATGTTTAAGTGATCATTTGAAAATGCAAATAGTTGCAGAAATTTATAGAAATAAAGTGTTGCATATTCATATTTATCCGTTTCCTACCTTGTTAAATCATTGTTGATAATTATTGTCAGAAATCATTAACATGATCAGTGTCTTCATATAGATGAATATCATTAATTATTTATAATAGCATATAATTAAAGGTAAATTGAGCAAATTTGCCATTTCAGAAGAAGTGCATCAAACTGGTAGCCCTTCGCATTAATCGGTACCCAAGAAATAGCTTTCTATTTCAAAAAGGTTGGTGACCTCTGCCGTAAGGTGAAAGTAGAAGTGGCAAATGCCAAACAAAGGGCATATGATGACTTGTATGCTTGGTTGGACAGCAAGGAAGGAGGGGATGATTTATGCTGGTTGGTGAGGCAGAGAGATAGAGATGGGAAGGATGCGCAGTAGGTTAGGGTGATCAAGGACAGAAATGGAAATGTACTGACAGACGCTGGAAGTGTGAAAGGAAGATGGAAAGAGTAATTTGAAGAGTTGATGAATGAGGAAAATGAGAGCAAAGAGTAGAAGATGTGACCATTATGGACCAGGAGGTAGCAAAGATTAGTAAGGATGAAGTTAGGAGAGCACTGAAGAGTGGAAAGACAGTTGGTCCTGATGATATACCTGTGGAGGTATGGGAAGTGCCTACAAGAGGTGTCTGGAGAGGGGTCTGTAGAGTTTTGACCTGGTTGTTCAACAAGATCCTAGAGAGCGAGAGGATGCCTGAGGAATGGATGAGAAGTGTGCTTGTACTGATCTTTAAGAACAAGGGAAATGTGTAGAGTTGTGGCAACTACAGAAGAGTAAAAGTTGATGAGCCATACAATGAAGTTATGGGAAAGAGTTGTGGAAGCTAGACTAAGAGCAGAAGTAAGCATTTGTGAGCAGCAGTATCGCAGATGCTGTATTTGTTTGAGGTTGCTGATTGAGAAATACAGAGAATGTCAGGGGGAACTGCAAATGTGTCTTTGTCGATCTGGAGAAAGCATACGACAGGGTACCGAGAGAACTACTGTGGCATTGTATGAGGAAGTCTGAAGTGGCAGAGAAATATCTTAGAGTGGTACAGGACATGTATGGAAGCTGTGAGACAATGGTGAGGCGTACTGTAGGCATTACAGAGGAGTTCAAGGTGTAGGTGAGACTGCACACAAGGATTGGCTCTGAGCCCTTTCTTGTTTGCTATGGTGATGGACAGGCTGACAGATGAGATTAGACAGGAATCTCCATGGACTACGATGTTTGCAGATGACATTGTGATCTGTAGTGAGAGTAAGGAGCAGGTAGAGCAAAACCTCAAGAGGTGGAGGTATGCCCTGGAAAGGAGAGGAATGGAGATTAGCAGAACCAAGATAGAATATGTGTGAACGTGAGGGACCCAAGTGGAACAATGAGGTTACAGGGAGTAGAGATTAAGAAGGTTGAGGATTTTAAGTATTTAGGTTGTACAGAGGAGGGATAGTAAATATATTAAGATGACATGAAGTTAGTTGATGTGAGACAAGAGACAGGAATGAATGGAAACAGATGATTCGCTATGGCGACCTCTGAGGGGAGAAGCCGAAAGAAACATAGCCCATGAACATAGACAAAATGAAAACATCTATACTACACACTTCCTTCCCCTGATAAACCTGTATTTGTTGCATTTCCACAATAAAACATAATTAGCGCTTATAATTTATTTTGTTTAAAGGCAACCGGTTACCTTAACCATACACGAGTACTGAACACAACAAATCATGCTTTTAGTCGACTGCAGACAAAGTGGCGCGCTATGTAACACCACACACCCACCTGAGGTCAGTCCACCTTCCATATATAGCAAAGGACTCTGATGTGTGTGTCTTTCGATATGGCTTTATGGGGAAACACTCACTCATTTGCTGTATCATTTAATCCTGCTTGGGTTGCAGCGAGGCTGTGCCTATTTCAGCTGACTCAGGGCAAAGGTGGGGTAAACCCTGATCAGCTTGCCAGTCAGTCAATCAAAGGGCACCACACACACATGGGCAATTTGGAACAGCCAATTAATCTAACGTGCATGACTTTGAATTGTGGGACAAAACCAGAGTACCCAGAGGAAACCCACACAAATACAGAAAGAAGATACAAATACCACACAAACAGCTGAGCCTCGGATGCAGGACCTTTCTGTGAGTAGGATGTGCCAACCACGAGACCACTATGCCACCCAAGGAAACACTAATTTAGGTAATTAAATATATTGTCAATTTGGATGGTTTAACAGGGCTCGAAATTCGCAGTAGTCCAGTCGCCAAATGTGACTTAATTTCTCATTTGGCGAGTTAGTTCAGTTACCAGCTCGTCAGGTTTGGAGAGTTGAAAATACATTTTCAACAAAGGACGGGCTTGTAAGTTGAAAAAATATACAATAAAAGTGGACATTTAAACACTGCAAGGATGATTTTGTATATCTGCACTCTATATGACTGTAAGAATATGTAAGACCATCTTTGTGTTATTATTAAGAGACTTGTATGTGTTTTCCACTCTAATGTCACATAGCTAA
>JAQNCB010000001.1:55832680-55843261 GCA_030068295.1 Euristhmus nudiceps
AAAATTTTGCGCAGAAGCTGGCTCGTATCTCAAAAAACTCGTATGTCAGGACACTCGTATCTCAAGGTACCACTGTAGTAGTAGCCTGGGCAGAGTTTATGGGATCAGTTCCTTGCCCATATTGCACAGACCCCCTCTCGTCTCCATGGATTTAGTCCAAAAGAAAGACATGGTGGATACATTTGAAATCGCATGAAGCTGCAGGGGATGCCAGGAGATGGGTTGGGACAGACCTCCCCATCAGCTGCCTTAGGGTACCTCCCTCCGGATTTATTTTGGGTTTACTCCCTAGCCTTTTGCTTTCCAAAACCACATTAAGCATTTTTTAGGCAAAACTGACGACTGGCTAAGAAAGCACAAATGAAGCAGAGCAATATGGCAGTACCATGAATTATTAGCTGGCTTCCATCTAAACCATTTACACCAAAATTTTTAAAAAGAAAAGAAGCATAAAATATAGCTACAACTTCTCAGACTATTTCTCCATTTATGAATTCCCTATTACTGGATTTACCCATACCCTATTACTGGATTTTATTCTGGGGAAAAAGCAGGAAACACCCTGAACAGTTCACCAGTCCATTGCAGGGCCAAGACACACAACCATTCACACACAAACCTGTGAGCAGCTCGAACCCAGGATCTTCTTTCTGTGAGGCAGACGAACTAACCACCACACCACCGTGCTGCCGTACACTCAACCATTTAAACATACTCAAGAGTGGGCTGAAAAGTTAATACCGTAGTCTGATTTAAAAGGCGTAATGTCAGAGCAATGAAACTTGAGAGCTCCTGTACAAAGGAGATCCAAGTTCTGCAACAAAAAGAAATGTCAATGGTAGAAAACTGGTGGACTGGAGAAAAATAAAACATATTTGTTCAAATTTTACCATTCTGTCATGGCTAGTCTGTGAACTTTACTGGCCACCCTCCTATATCTGCAATTTTATATCATCATTTTTCACCTGTCTATTGATGTATTTGTCTGTACGCTGTCTTGACTGCTAGAGAACTGATGAGGCGAGCAAGTTGTGTAACTAAATTTAGTTCTTGTCCTTTTTGGGATTGATCAGGACTTTAGTGACGTTCATCATTCATTTTCTGAACCGCTTAATCCTAATTAGGGTCGCGGGGAGGCTGGTGCCCATCTCAGCCGACTCTAGGCGAGGGCGGGGTACACCATGGACAACTCGCCAGGCCATTGGACACATCAAAGTATTATGTTATTACTACCCTCTTGTGGTTTAAAATAATATTGCAGTTATATTTTTGGAATTTAACTGTAATAATATTATTATCATTATTACAAATATTATATAATAATAATACTTATACTACTACTACTACTACTACTACTAATTATTATTATTATTATTATTATTATTATAAATATTATATAATAATACTTATACTACTACTACTACTACTTATTATTATTATTATTATTATTATTATTATTATTATTATGAACAATTGGATGGCACAGTGCTGTTATTTTTAGCACATCTACCTTACAGCAAGAAGGTCATGGGTTTGACTCCCAGGTTTGGGCATTTCTGTATGGAGTTTGCATGTTCTCCTGTGCTTACATGGGTTCGCTCTTGGTACTCTGGTTTCCTCCCACAGTCCAAAGACATGCACATTTGGCTAACTGTCTGTTCCAGAATGACCCAAGATGTGTGTCTGCATGTGTGTTGCCCTGCGATGGTCCGCTGAGCTGTTCAGGGTGTACCCTGTCTTCGCCCAGTCAACTGAAATAGGCACCAGCCTCCCTGGGACATTTGTAGGATTAAGTGGTCACTTCTTTGTACTTTCTGACAGGTAGTGTACTTCTGGCTGTGTGCCAGCTGTTTAATTTATCATAAGATGTTTAATTCAGACATTACTGCTTTTATAATTCATACTAGAGACACTGCTTATTTCATTATTAATGTTAGGTAGACAGTATGAGCGATTTCAGTTGTACATTAATAAGAATAAAGGAACATTATAGAGGTGGTCCTGCTATAGTCAAACACAAGAGAAACCACAACATGATCTCCAGATATTTATTCCTAATCAAAATAAAGGTTTACCCAGACAGTAAAGATTATATGAGTTCATTGGTAGTGTCCTGATCCATGTTAGCCAGGAAACAAACGATGTAGAAGACATTTTTTTGCGTCTTAAAGCATTAATTAATTCATTAATTACACAGAATTCTCCGATGTGCCAAAGCAGGGGCGAGTGCTGCAGCCTTTTACTATGGAAAGCCATATGGTTCATAAACGAGCTAAAAAAAATAGGCTTGATAGACAGATTCTTTGATGTATCAAATAATTTTTTTAAAATTTGGTATATGCCAGAGGGGCCCTGTGATGACCTAGCGAGCTGTCCAGGGTACACCCAGCCCTCACCCAAAGTAGGCTGAGATGGGCACCAGCCTCCCCGCTACCCTAATTAAGCGGCTTAGAAAATGAATGAATGAATGAATGAATGAATATGCCAGAGGTTATAGCCTATAATTTCCAGAACTAAGAGATATTGCTTCAGATGCTCCATGACTCTGACTAAATAAGAGTTTGAGTCTGTCACATCAAGCATTGTTTGCTCACGTGCTAGAGAAGCTTTCACATTGCACCAAACAGCACTTTTTTAGAAACAGTTTCTATGCCACTTTTAATATTTTTTACCATCACTTTGCAATATTTCTTCCTGTTTTTATACCAGGGTATTTTCTTCTATCCTAATAAAATGATTGATTCTAGTTTGTCTTCATTTGAGTAATTATTATGGTTGCTTTCTTTCAGTCTTTAGTATTATATTTAATTACTACATTGCATGTGTATATATAGGTACATTTCTTGTGTATATAGGGATACATCAGAAGCCACCAGGGGTTACTTGTCCAACCTGGTGCAGAAGTCGGTGACCAGCAGGTGGTGGGTGCCCCATTACATCACGTATTGGTGTCCATTCACGATTCTTGTAGAAATAGTGTAATCCTGGTACCATGATGATTTAGCCAATCAGTGTCGATGGTGATATACATCGCACTGATCAAGATGTGAAAGCTCTTAAAGTCAACATTTGAATTGAAGACGTAAGTACCTGAGGGCTCTTTAAAACTACATGGCAAAGTACTTCAGATAACTGGGTTTATTGTTCAAAAGACTGGGTGTTAGAATTCAAAGTACCAGCTGAGTTATCTGCTTCACAAAATGTGTGGGCTGAGGGCTACTTCCAGTTGTCGTTCATAATTATGTGCTAGTTATTTCCCTTTTTAAATAGCAAACTACTTACACCAGGAGTACTTATGGTTACATAGTGTTATGATTACATATAGTACGTATTGTTACATAATTAGGATCACAGGTTTTCCTGGAATGCTGGTCCAGATCAGCCTCTCTTCCAACTGTACAAGATATAGAACATCTTCACAACCAATGACAATATTCATTCATTCATTCATTCATTCATTTTCTAAACAGCTTAATCCTAATTAGGGTTGCGGGGAGGTTGCCACCCATCTCAGCTGACTCTGGGCAATGGCAGGGTACACCCTGGACAGCTCGCCAGGCCATCGCAGGGCCAACACGCACACAACCATTCACACTCACATCTCAGGGCGATTTGGAACAACGAATTAGCCTACTGTGCATGTTTTTGGACAGTGGGAGGAAACTGGAGTACCCAGAGGAAACCAACACAAGCACGGGGAGAACATGCAAACTCCACACAGAAACTCTCAGGCTGGGAATCGAACCCAGACCTTCTTGCTGTGAGGAGAATGCGATAACCACTATTGCACCGTGCCGCCCTCCGATGACAACATGTAAAAAGAATAATAATTATATAAATATCTGTATCTGTATCTAGGGTGAATTCACTCATGAGCGAGGAACATATCAGGATATCTATATATAAATATATATAAATATAAATAATAATAATAATAATAATAATAATAATAATAATAATAATAATAATAATAATAATAATTCTTACTTCTGAAATAAAATGCGAATCAGTGAGATCGTATATGAAACATGAACACATTTTCTCTGAAATACCTAGTGTATATGCACTTGATTTTTGACCTTTTCCCCTTCATTAAGCTTGGTAAACAAGGCTCAGTGCCTGGTGCGCATTTATGACTTCTTTGGCGCACCATATTGAAGCGCGCGCCCGAGAGTACCGGGAGCGCGCGGCCGTGCGTTAATAATCTCGCGCTGGCGCTCTCCGCTCTCCTCCGCCTCAGAGCTCCGTTCTGCTGACTCAGTGCCTTACAGAGCAGTCCAGTTTCTCTCCAGTGTCCGGAACTACAGCTCCTCTCCTAGCACAGCACGAAACAACCGCAGCCATGGCCAAAACCGCAGTCGGTAAGTTCATGTTTGAGAGCCAGGTTTATCTGTGTAAGGTCGGTGATGTATGTATGGGATGCTACACTGGAGAGACGACACCCATGATGCACAAAATCCCCCGCGTGCACGAGCTCCATCTCAACCCGCATCCTACCCTATAGCCTGATATATAATATGAACAACAACAACAATAATAATAATAATAATAATGTCGTGATGCACCACGCTTTTTCTTCATTCGTGAAATGATGCTGATGACTGTTTGGACGTGTCTCGGATCTTTTATGGATCACTTGCGCCAAATCTGATTTTAGGGGAAATATGTTTGTTATTCTGGTTATTATTCGCGGAATGTGGGTGGAAATCAAAGACCCTCATGCCCGTTATACGGTGTTCAATTCGGGGCTGGATGCTGCTGCACCTGCCCATCACGCTGCTTTTTGCAGCGTGATGCAGAAGGGACCCCACCCAAGATCACGCTCTCCGTTTATGATCGACTTCAGAGCAGCACAAAAGCGCACAGCGCATCCCAGAAACCTCTTCATGATCCTCGGCTCACATTTGGATCCACCCATTGCTTTCTTCAAGCCCTGAAACCGAATGCGATGCTGTTAGACCCGACTCCTCATCCTGTCGCTTCTTAATCCCCGACATGGCGAATTGGTGATGCCATGCCGACATTTTGTTCCTGACTCCTACATCACAAGTATTTGGTCACACAGGCCTGATATTTCTTCCACACTATAGCATTTGTGGGATGACATTAGTGCTGGAATCTGACTTTTATTTGCACAGGCCTACAACTTAAGATATAGTGCGATTGAGATGATTTATTCACGAGCAGTTCTTTCTTATTGATGTGCACTGATTTTTGACTGAGAAGCTGCTGTCAGGAGCCAATGATTGATGGGTGGAGGGAGGGGCCCATGTATGCTGCCAGAAAAAAAAAGTCATGAAAATGTAGCCTGAAGTGGTCTCGCCCTTAGTGGGGCGGATCACATGCTGGCATCATTGAGTCATGATGGGTGTATGCTGGGGCTGTGGGCCTGCTGGATTGGTGGTTTTCATCTCTTGATACCTAAACCAACAAAAGATGATCAGTGAGAACCACCGGATGTTATCATGTGAAGAATCACCTCTTAACGTAATAAAAATATCACTGTGACTTCGGTTCTAGGTTTCAGTGTTTCATTACTGCATTGAAATGCTGTACATCAAGTCAGAAAAAGAAATGATCAGTCTGTTTTAAATAAAGTCGGGGGGCACAGTGGTGTAGTGGTTAGTGATTTCATCTCACACCAAAAACATCCTGGGGTGGAACCCTGCGCTTGGCGAGGGTGTTTCTGTGTGGCGTTTGTATGTCTTCCCTGTGCTTGCATGGGTTTTTTCCAAGTGCTTTAGTATAATCCTACGGTCCAAAAGTATATATGAGCTAAATAAATATTCTCGATTGCCCCTAGTGTAAATGTGAACCTGAATGGTTTAGTGCCTTCACCCCAAAATTAGATGTAATGGGCTTCAGCCTTCCTGTGTTAGGAAACTGAAATGAATGAACAAATGTGAGCCTGATGTTGTTTTACAGTGCAATTCTACTTTATTGGAAATTATGTGTTCTTACCATTTCGACTCGTACACTAAAATATCTACTGCATTCATGCATTTGTTTGTGTTTCATTTTTATTTTAAGGACAAAAGAAAAGGATTTCCTTTTGCAGGTTAATGTGTAAATGCCAACTAAAAGGAGAGGGTGTGCTAATCAATTGCTGGAATATTTAAAGCCTTTGGGGAGATCTTATAAGTTACAGGTGTAAATCATATAATTTCCTGGCATCATACTCCTTTTAGAGTTAATGAGTGGGAATTGAGTAATAATAGTGAATAATAATATTAAAAGAATATACCACACTTCCTAGTCTAGGGAGTAGCTGCAATGTAATAAAGTAATAAATGTAGAGGCTGTAAAAATTGCATGGTGCCTCACTCTTTGCCTGCGTAGCTGATAAAGCACTTTCATCTGTAATATTCAAGAAATCCCTAGACTTTACTTTATGGATTAACCCCAAAGCATCGTAACGTGCTTATTAAAAACAAAAGAAGAAGAAAAAAGAAACACATGGTTTATATGTGTATTGGCAAAAGGGTGACAGCTGTGGCCCCTGAAGTGACCTTAAACGATATCTTTAAAAGGGTTCGGTTGGTGCAGATGTAATGAAACATGTGGATTTAAATGATTATCAATGTGTAATTATTTTAATCAAATCCATGAGAAGCTTTAGAGGATTTATGGAGCTGATTATGCAGCCATTCATTTTGCATCTATGCAGCATTGTTATATCTACATATGTGTGTGTGTGTGTGTGTGTGTGTGTGTATATACATACATACATATAATTGATTGGCGGTACTCCTTAGTGCGCTCTAAAAATGAATATTTTGGGAATTGAAGGCACTGCATTGCATTACCGGGAAATTCCAAGAACAGGATCTTAGTGCTCGATATTCATAACAGAATCCAGTTCTGACTCTGCGCCTCATGCTGTGCTTATGAAATCTAACCCATACACACAATTATACAGGATTATCTCAGGAATACCCATGCACAAGCACCCTGCATTGTTTTATTTGATGCATTTGCCTTTTAGCTTTGGCTGCTGTGCCTTTTTTAACATGCGACACTGTAATGTTTATATTCAATCTGTGTTTACAGCACCACAGTAAATGTACAACTCTATGATCTTTCCTGCTTTTCATAACGGTTTTAGGTCCGTAGGACATAAGGTGTACGTGGGGAGGGTCAGATTATTGATTTCTAGACAGGCCGAGCTGATTCATTATCAAACGTGCTACACAAAGAAAGCCATTTTCTTACTGATTCACACCTTTCCACTGTTGGCATTGTGCTCCTTATGCCACCTTCAAGATGGAATTGAGGCCAAAATCATGATTTTATTGCATTTTTAGTGCACAATCCTGGATCGACTGCACTGATTTGATCTTATGCTTTTATTAATATAAAAAAAATCCTTCAATTACTCAATGGTCAGTGCATGGGTGTGGTCTCTGATGACTCACCAGTTGTTTCTTTTTACATTTCTTCAGCCCCCCTCATTAATTCTAACAGATTTTACAGATACTTGGCTTGTCTCGAGTTCTCTTTTTGACCTCCTCATTAAAAGACTTTTAAAAAATTATACGCTCCATTGAACTGCCAATCATTCTGCTTTCATCCCGACTGAGCCGTGGAAAGAGGGATGGTGACTTCACATGAATGCTTAGTATGCATGCTTATTATTCCACCACTGCTCTGCTCACTCAAAGGGTTCACTCCGGTAATTACAAACTAGGGAGCCACGCCACCAAAAGCCGACAGCTTTCAATCTCTTGCCCACGGCTGTTAATCCCAGTGGGGCGCCTCCCCGTCTTTGTTACTTCTGACCTCCATTTCTTCAGTGTGTTTGATTATTACGATGATAAGAGATTGCGTCAGAGCTCTGGAAATTTCTGAAGTGATGGGACGAAACACTAGTACATTGAAACCCATATCAGGGGGCAGATTTAATAGCTGATACTCATCTTCAGGGATGATGCAGAGCTCCTGTAATGTGTCATATCAGTATCATCCTACACAGGCCTGCACCATTTCTAAAAACTCAGCAAAATCAATGAACTAGAAGGAGTCGTCGTTATGTAGGTTATCATTCTGCCAACTTGCACAATTGAATCTCAAAATAAAAAAGTAATAATAAAAAGGAGTTGCTGTAGAGTCGTGCATTTGGATGCCTGCTGAGTAAATAAATATTTTAACATATATCCAAGGAGGGAGGGGGAAGCCTATGGGGAATATGCTTGTTTGAAATTTAGGACCTTTTGAAGACATCAAGCCTCTTCGTCGCCTATAAAATCCGTGCACGCAATTTGAAACAATGCCGCTGCTAATTCAGCCCTCTGTGAGCCTGCTCTGATGCTGATTTCCATCCCAATTGAAAATGAATACTCATTTTGCATCTATACACTGATATAAAGAGATAACAGATGTGGGCCAAGGGCTTATTTGATGTGTTGTGTTTTGCTGCAGCTTACAAAGAGAAGATGAAGGAGCTGTCCCTTGTCTCCCTTATCTGCTCCTGCTTGTACCCAGAGGCCCGGAACAAGATGATGGGCGAGTTCGAAGGTAGGAAATGAAAAGGTTATGTAAATTTTAACCTGACAGGTAGCATGTAGAGCAAATTGGTGGATGAGTCATTTTAAAGTTTACAACTCGGGGTCTACATGCCAACAAGAAACACTGGGGACATATTGACATTTTATTCGTGTTACAGAGCTGCATTACATGGCTTTATATTGTTGGATATTGGATACATATATTGAATGGCTTATTTTCCATGTGTCGCACTGTGCCTTGTCTATGCTCAGACATGAAGGTCACACCTATTAACAAGCGAGCCTCTGGACAAGCATTTGAAGTGATCCTGAAAACACCTTCCCCTACATTGGAAGGAGGGTACAGCATCACCTCTCCCCCTAAGAAGAGGGACGTTTCCCTTGAAGACATTCAGAAGAAACTGGAGGCAGCAGAAGACCGAAGGAAAGTGAGTGACACATCTGCTTCTTAATATAACTAAAATAATTTAGCACTAATATCCAAGCTAGCATTCTGGACCTGAAATTCATATTGATTTATACAAAACATCATTGATTCTCTTGTTGAGCCATTGACAATTTTTGCTTTCTCAGTTATTGATCAGGACTTTGGTAATAATTGAGTAGCCAGGCATTATTTAATTTTCTTGATATTTATATTTAATTTATCTCTCTGATCTTTTCCCATTGTTCCGTTTCCTCCTCCCCGGCTCTTTTTTACCCTTCGTTCTCTCTACAGTCCCAAGAGGCTCAGGTGTTAAAGGCCCTGGCTGAGAAGCGTGAGCACGAGCGCGATGTGCTGCTCAGGGCCATGGAGGAAAACAGCAACTTCAGCAAGATGGCAGAGGAGAAACTCACCATGAAGATGGATCACATCAACAAGAACCGTGAGGCTATGCTCATAGCTATGCTGGAGCGCCTACAGGAGAAGGTGAGGTTTTCGCTGAGTAAGGAAAAAGTAGTAGCTACATGAATAATATAAGGAATTGAAATTATTTCAAATAGATTGCATTTCGAAACCAATGTACTTTGCGTAGAAGGGACCAGAGGCATGCTGGGATCACACATACTGTATGTCTAGAGGTGGCAGGGAAGCATGCTAAAAACCTTTCGTCTTATTCTATGCCCAGCTTGTGTAAACTAAAAAAAATTTCCACAACCAACCATCAAGCCATGTTTTAAATTATTTAAAGGCAATTGGTCTTCAAACAAAACAAAACAAAACAAAACCCTGTCAATTCAAATGATACAGGAAATTGAATGAAAAGCTCCCTCGCTTGTTTCTCGGAGACTTTGGTCCCTTAATGTGTCCATATTGACAATATTTTAAAACTAAATTAGTGTTTCCTTATAAGGAAAAATCAAAAGACACGCACAAGTCCTTTACCATATATGGAAGTGAACCTGACCTCGGGTGGAAAGGTGGTGTAACACGGGGACAGGTGCATGCATCAGGGAAGTCCGTGAAGGTACTGCACAGGCTTGTATGGTGTGTAGCTTTGCTTCACATAATACAGTACTGTGCAGAGGTATTTCTGTTGAGGCAGTACAGCACAAATAATTGTAGCTCAATAACTAATAAATAAGCTGTAAATAAGCTGAAAATTTGTTTTCAGTCATCCAGGTATGGATTTTTGGATTATGATGGCTTCATTTATATGTCTATTAATGAGAAAATGACCCTGAGGCGATTTTCATCAGCAATTTTGGGAGCATGTGTTCATGCATGGTGCCACAGAATTTCACAATATTATATTCACCATACACAAACCCAATCAAGGACCCAAAGTTTTATTTACTAATGAAGCTTAAGGTCGTGTGGGTTTTCAAAATCAAAACCACCACAAGAACCCTTCCTATTTCAGATCCATAGGCAAAATATTAAGCACACGCAATCAATTCTACACATGACTACACAGGACACCTACTCTGCCAAATACTGTACAGACGCTCCCCAGCTTACGAACGAGTTACGTTCCGAACAGCCGTTCGTTAGGTCAATTTGTTCGTAAGTTGTTAGTATGTGTCTTAGTAATGCAGTACTTTTCAATTATTTTCAGTGACGCCCTCCCCAGGAAGAAGAAAAAATTTTGTGCCC
>JAQNCB010000001.1:55912666-55923138 GCA_030068295.1 Euristhmus nudiceps
AGCTCTTGACCACCCAGAGCCTTTCTCAACTCCTCCCTGAAAACCACACAACTCTCTTCCTTTTTCAGCTTCCACTAGAGGTATTCCCAGCATGAGGTATTAACATCAGGGGGTAATCACATTACAATACTGAGGAGACACATTCTACACAGAGAGAAAACATTTGGTCATACAGAATCACTCAGTCATCATATAGAATGCAGTTACATATAAAATAATTCTTACAGACTGCATGACTAAAAAATCTGATAATGTGCAAAATGATGAAGAAGAGATGTCCAACTCATCTGTTTTTTTTTTTTGGAAGGTCTGATTAGTCAAAGGGGTGAATCTGAGTATTATTCGTTTGAAGAAATGAATAGCTTCTTTACGACAGGATCAGGTTATCCTTTGATATGAAAGTTTTTGTCTTGGGCAGAGGGTACACAACAAAAAAAGGTCAATGTTTATTTTAGAAAATTTTCTGTTGGAACATGTCAAGATTGCCATCTGGTTAACATGCAGAAAGTCCAAGAGGAGTGGGTCACAGAACCAGCTGTGCTCTTTCAACGGTTGATTTTGGAATGTATCCGGGTGGAATATGTTTATTATAATCTCCTGAATGATTTAGACACCCTTCAGAGAGTCTGGTGATAGCTATTTGTAATGTGGATGTTGATAGCTCTTATTATTTGTTTTTTTTTTTATTCATATTTATTTTTAAAGAAAAAATAACTGGTGTATTTATGAGGTTTTTGGATATTTTATTTTATATGATTTATTCCCTATTTTTAAGCATTTTAATTATATTTATTAAGTAATTTATTGCAAGTACTAATTATCTATTGTGTGGAATGCCTTTGAAATAGTCTTGTAAATAAAGATCTAAAAGATCAGATCTCCGTCTCTCTCTGTCGCTCCCTCTCTCTCTCTCTCTCTCTCTCTCTCTCTCGCTCTATCTCTCTCCATCTCTACCTCCCTCTCCATCTCTCTGTTTCTCTTCTATCTCTTTCTCTCTCTCTCTCCCTCCATCTCTCTCTCCCCATCTTTCTCTATCTCTCTCCATCTCTCTCTCTTTCTCCTCTCTCCATCTCACTCTCTCTCTCCTGCTTTTCATCTCTCTCACTAGCTGTCAGAAATTACTCATGCCCTCCTGCTCAAGTAGGACATATGCTGGTGGAAAGAAGGTCCGGATCCTCTTGACGTTCTTTGTTCTTGTTCAATTGGCTCAAATAATACGTTTAACTTTTAGTAGAAATAAAACACTTAATGCAGTCAGATGAGAAGAAGTAATGTACTGATTTTGATAATATACGAGACTCATATTTGAAAGACATTACAGCCATGCAAGAACTTTTTGAAAAGAAAAATGGCTGCCTAATATTAAGATACTTAAAAGAAACTGGCATGTTCTCTCAGTTTCAGACATAAACTGCATCCTAGCCTAAATGTGAGGTTCCACCTGTTATAAATGTCCCATTGTTTAAACCTAGTCCTCAGAATAACTGGCACTGGCACTATGTAACAAATAGTATGTTGAAAGTGCCGTTAAACTTGATTGATTTATTCATTCTTTCTCTCTCTCTCTCTCTCTCTCTCTCTCTCTCTCTCTCTCTCTCTCTCTCACACACACACACACACCTCCTCACTTTTCCACTGCCTCTCTTTCTGTCTCTCCTTCTCTCTCTTCCCCTCCTTCTCTTTCTCTCTCTCCCCCTTTCTCCCCTCTGTCTCTACCCCATCCACCTATTCCCCTCCATTACACTGACAAGCCAAATTCATGCCAGAATCACTGCCCCAGACCTGTGTTTCTCTGTGTGTGTGTGTGTGTGTGTATTGGAGTCCCTCCCTATATCTATCCGCAAACAGATGCTTCGGAAACATTGTGGACATAAAAGCAGGAAAAAAAGTATGTTCAACACAGCACTTTCCTGTGCCAACATGCAAGCCACACACACACACACACACACACACACACACACACACACACACACACACTCACACCACTAATAGTCAGAAAGTCACTTATTCATTCATTCCTCCGTCCATTCTGCCATCGACATTCAAGATTCAAGAATCTTTATTGTCATTATGTTCACACATAATGAAATTTTGTATGAGACTCTCAGCTTTAAAAAGGTACAAGCAAGACAATGAACTGCAATCAACCCATCAAGAGCAGAATGTAACCACAAGCAATTATATCCACAAAGCTTAAGTGGAAATATAAAATAGAATATCGACTCTAAACACCTGTGAATAAAATTGAACACTGGGATACAGCATGTAAGTTGAAGACACTCTTTTATTCAATCATTTTCTGAACTGCTTAATCCTAATCAGGGTCACGGGGCTGGCGTCCATCTCAGCTGACTCTGGGCGAGGGCGGGGTACACCCTGGACAGCACGCCAGGCTATCGCAGGGCCAACACTCACACAACCATTCACACCTAAAGGTGATTTGGAACAGCCAATTAGCCTACTGTGCATGTTTTTGGACTATAAGGCCCACTGACACTTGCACAAATTTGTGGCACGCCTTGCCACGGCTCGAGCTGTGGAAAGTCGTGCCATTTTCGGACATGAAATGCGAGGCTCCCACACTGTTCACGACTAGTTCACGCATACTTTATGGCGAGTTCACGGAAAGTTCACGAATGCTTGGCCATCAGTGTCAGCATTAACACGAACTGCCATGACGAGTTCACACATAGTGCAAGCATAGTTCACTTTTAGAAACGAATTTATTTTATGGTAGAAACACACAGTGTGATAACATGGAGTGTAGAAATGTAAAAAACTGTCATATGTTTACTCATCACATCAGAGAGCAGGAGAAAAAATAGAAGGAAAGAGAGAGAGGGAGAAGAAAGAGGAAAGAGGACACTCTTATAAAGCCTAATCTGCTGTCCTATTCTTGTCTGGTTTGTTTCAGACATGTTGTCACTGTGATATAAAGTTTTCGCTTCGCTGGTGATCTCTCGAAAGACAAGCAGTATCCACACGCATGCTGAAGCCGGAAGGCACATTGGACTACGGTGTGCGGCAAGGGGCGTTCCGCTCAGAAAAGCGCGATTGCATCACTTCATCGTACCGACGAGTTCTTCCACTGCAACGCATACTTCACACATACTTCACGCATCCCCCGCATCGTACAGATGAGTTCACGAACAGTCTGCCCATATTTCACGTCCTGGTCACGAATATTTGGCGTGACCAAGATTTTGAACATTTCAAAATTCTCGTCCCGACATGGCACGCAGTCATGACGGGTGCACGCACAGATCACGCCGGTTTACACCTAGTTTGTGCATTGTTCATGGCCATTGCGTGCCACAAATTCGTGCAAGTGTCAGAGGGCCTTATGGGACGAAACGGGAGCACCCGGAGGAAACCCACACAAGCACGGGCAGAACATTCAAACTCCACACAGAAAACGCCTAGGCTGGGAATTGAACCCAGGCCTTTTTTCTGTGAGGCAGATGTGCTAACTGACTGTGACTGTGACTGTGGATTCAATGTCCTTTTACAAAGAACTGATCTTTGTGTGGGGTATATGTGATGTTCAGGAGAGGGATAGTAACTCTGTAGGATGGGCCCGCCATGTCCTTTTCAGGATAGCCCAAACTACTTTTGGTTCCTCCCTTACACCCAACTCTATCTTATGGCTCCCCAAAGCTGTGGCATGCGCAACAACCACACCCCATTAACTGCTTTGGCAGGGGAGTTAAACCAGGCAGAGGGTAGTCGGTCAGGTGTTAACCCCCAGGAGAGTCAAACTGGGTATGCCTACCCAAGCATGTGAAGACTGCAGTCAGCAGAATGAGCAGACAAGGTCTTTTGTCCCACCGGTCATGAAGGCAGTGACAGCAAGTGTCATGGAGCGTGAAGAGCACGGCAAGGCACTGGAGATGTTGTAGTCATCCACTGCAGCTGAGGAAGTCCCTGTTTGTGACAGTTGTGCTACCAGATCCCGACTTCTGAGGCTGAGAGTGTGGGATTGCCCCTGTGCCCTGACTTTACCACTTAAAACCACTCCCGCGCAGTTGTTTTCCTCTCAGGTGATGCACTCCTCCTGAAAGTCCTGCGGCGATAGGGAATAGGCGAAGCAACAGGTGGACGGACGTGACCAGTGGCAGTTGTAGTCTGAACCCTGCACCTAGGTGGCATGATGGCAATAGTTGCTCTCCTTCTGACCCCAGGACAACAGTTGAGTTCGGTATTACCCCAGATGAATGAGCAGCCTTTTCAGGACAGCACTGCTTACCCTCATAAGAGGGAGAGGACTGGAAAAGGTGTCCTAACCAAATGCTTGTCCCACCTAACTGACCAGTACACTACGGCTGGCAGCTCTACCTATCATGTGGTAGAAACAAAAGAAAAAAGAAATTCATCCTCGGTGGGTGGAATGTATGCACACTCATGGTCAGAGAAGCCTCCTTGAGGCCTGAAAGAACAGCCCTCATCGCAAGGAAACTAGCCTGCTATCATGCTGACATCGTGGCCATCAGTGAAACTAGGCTAGCTGAGGAAGGATCAGTCATTGAACTGAAAGGTATTTATACCTTCTTCTGGAAATCAAAGCCAAAGAAGAAGAGGGAATCCACGGAGTGGGACTAGACATCAAAACATCTCTCCTTAAGAAACCCTCTGACCTATCAATATCAGTGAACGAACGTCTGATGAAACTCCGCTTTCCCCTTAACTGTACCTGTCTGTCACTATAGACATGGTATCACCATCCTCCAAGTACAGGAGAAATGCATCGAGCAAAATATGGACCTGTACGCCATCTTCATAGACCTGAAAAAGGCCTTTGACATGGTGAGCAGGGAGGCTCTCTGGAACATCCTATCCAAGCTCGGATGCCCGGACAAGTTTGTGAACCTCATCCGATAGTTTGGTGTCGGCATGGTTGGACAGTTGTTTTCAAGAGAGGTGTCAAAACCATTTGACATCAGAAATGGCGTCAAACACGGATGCGTTCTGGCCTCGGCCCTCTTCAACCTATTCTTTTCCTGCATACTTGACCATGCTGTTGGGGACCTAGATCTCGGAGTGTACCTCTGATACAGGCTTGATGGTTCCGTGTTCGACTACCGTCGATTGAGTGCCAAAATGAAGGCCAAAGAAAGACTTGTCCAGGAAGTGCTTTTCACTGATGATTGCACCCTCATGGCTCACAAGGAATCTGATCTCCAGCTCATCAAGAACAGGTTTGCTGAGGCCTCCCGCCTCTTTGATCTCACCATCAGCCTCGGAAAGACTGAGGTACTGTTCCAGCCTGTGCCTGCCTCTACGGCCCACCCCACCTCCAATCTCATTGAGGGCCCTAACTGAAGACAGTGGACAACTTCAAATATCTCGGCAGTACCATCAGCAATGATGGCAGCCTGGATGTGGAGATCAAAGCCAGGATTTACAAGGCCAGTCAAGCACTCAGCCACCTCTTTAAACATTTATTGAAACAGCACAACACCAGATTGTCTAACAAATTAAATGTTTACAGAACCGTGGTCCTCATCACCTGCTCTATGGTTGTGAGGCGTGAACACTGTACAGAAGACATTTAAAGCAGTTGGAGCATTTCCACATGTGCCTGAGATCTATTCTGAACATTCGTTTCCAGGATCAGGTTACAAATCTCAAAGTCCAATACCAAGCAGAATCCATCAGTATCGAATCAATGATTCTGAAAAAACAGCTCCAGTGGGTGGAATATGTCATCCACACCAGGAAGACCATAGACTTCCAAAATAACTCCTATTCGGTGAGCTTTCATTGGGCAGACAAAATCAAGGCAGGCCTCGTAAACAATATAAAGACTGTGTCAAAGCCTACCTTGCTCACACTGAAATCGCCCCAAAGCAAATCACTGCAGCTTGAGCAACAAGCACAGGATACATCACACTGCCACACACTAACATGGAAAGCCTAGGAAAACTTTAAAGAAAGAAGGGATGACATCACCGTAGCAAGACTTAGAGGGAAGAGGGCCTCAACTGCGCAGCAAAGTGACTGCCCTCACTGCCCCGCGTCTGCCAATCGAGGATTGGGCTGCATAGCCATCTTCAAAAACACAACCAAAGTCAATAATGAGAGGAAATTGTCATTGTTGGACCGATGGACAACCAAGTTGTCTGTATGAAAGTCGCACGTGTGTGTGTGTGTGTGTGTGTGTGTGTGTGTGTGTGTGTGTGAGAGAGAGAGAGAGAGAGAGAGAGAGAGAGAGAGAGAGTGAGTAAGTGAGTTTGTGTCTGTAGAGGAGGGTTGTATATGTATGTTTGTGATTGCGAGGGAGTGGGGTTGGAGGGGTGACGGCTTTCACAGCTCTGGGGAAAAAGCTATTTATGAGTCTGCTTGTGCTGGTCTCAATGGTTCTGTACTGCTTGTCTGAAGGAATCGGTTACAAAAAGTCTGTTTCCTGGGTGGGTGGGATCCGCCGCAATGTAGCTGGCCTTCTTCTTGACCCGGACAGCATATAGCAGATCTGGTAGACGGCAGCCCACAATCCACTGTGCAGTTCTCACCACCCGGGCCAAATCCTTTCTGTCATTGGCAGTGCAGCTGCCGTACCAAACCATTGCACTGAGACAGAGTGTGCTTTCTATTGAAGCACTGTAGAAGTTCTTGAGCAGCTGCAAGGATGGTCCCATACATTTCAGCTTCTTGAGGAAGAAAAACCATTGTTGGGCCATCTTCACCAGGTGTGAGATGTTAACAGTCCAGGACAGGTCAGATGAAATGTGGATACACAGGAACTTAATACTGTCCACACGCTCCACCGCCTCCCCATGAATACAAAGAGGAGCATGCTCCTCCTGTAGTCCACTATATCTTCCTTGTCCACTGACACCATTATCCCAGCTCATATGGATTTCTGTTACCCAAATAACAAGCCATGGGTTAAATAAAAACATTAAATCCCTCCTTAATGACAAGAAGAGAGCATTCATGGCTGCCAACAGAGATGAGGTGAGAATGATCCAGAGTTCACAGAAAGTCAAGATCAGAGACAGAAAGACAATTACAGGGAAAGCAGGAGTGAAAACTCCAAAATAACAGCATGAGAGAGGTTTGAAGTGGTTTGAAGACCATCAGTGGTTTCAAGCCATCTATCAGCAGAGGAACTGAGGGCAGTGAGGACAGGGCCAACGAGCCAATGAGCTGAACATGTTCTTTAACCAAGTCAACACTCCTGCACAGCACCCTTCTAATTCATCAGGAGCAGGCCTGAGAGCCCTGCTAGGCCACTCTCTCCATCCCTCTAGTTACTGCACCTCTGCCTTCTGTGATAGATTGGACACCACTCCCCCCATCGATCAATTTCACTTACAATCAGGTCGAGAAAGAACTGAAGAGACTACACTCAGACAAGGCAGCAGGACTGGATGGCATGAGCCCCTGTGTACTTAAAGCTTGTGCCCCCAGGACTGTGGAGTCTTACATTACATCTTCAAAATGAGCCTGAGTCTACAGAGGGTCTCAGTGAGGTGGAAGACATCATGCCTCGTTCCTGTACCAAAGATCCTATGTCCCAGTGGCCCCCAGGATTACAGAACCATGGCACTGACTTCACATGTCATGACGATGCTTGAGAGATTAATACTGGATCAACTCTGACCCATGGTTAGACAACATATGGGCCTCCTTCAGTTCACCTACCAGCCTTGTCTTGGAATCGAGGACGCCATCATCTACCTGCTTAACCGTGTCTACACCCACCAGTACCAGCCAGCAAGCACTGTGAAGGTCATGTTTTTTTATTTTTCCAGTGCATTCAACACCATCAGGCCGACCCTCCTGGGTGAGAGGATGACATCACTGTAGGTGGATGTCTCTCTTGTGTCCTGGATTGTGGACTACCTGACCACAAGACTACAGTGTGTGCCCCTGCAGCACTAAGTGATGGACACAGTGATCAGCAACACTGGAGCACCACAAGGGACTGTCCTCTTCCCTTTCCTCTTCACCCTCTACACAACTAATTTCAGCTACTGGGCAGAGACATGCCACACTCAGAAGTTTTCTGATAACTATGCTGTAGTCGGATGTCTCAGTGCAGGTGAGGAGATGGAATAATGGGCTGTGATGGATTCCTTCATCACATGAGTGAGCAGAATCATCTACAGCTTAATATGACAAAGACCAAGGAACTAATTGTGGACTTTTGGAGATCCAAAAGACCAGCAACCCCTGTTGCCATTCAGAGCGTCAATGTGAAAAAGGTAGAGGACTACAAATACCTTGGGGTTCATATTGAAAATAAACTGGACTGGGTTAAGAACACTGCTGGACTTTACAAGAAGGGCCAGAGCTGTCTCTATTTTTTGAAGAGGTTAAGGTCATTTAACATCTGTTGAACACTACTCAGGATGTTCTATGAGTCTGTTATGGCCAGCACTATCCTCGATATTGTTGCATGCTGAGGCAGCAGGCTGAGGGTCACAGATGCTAACAGACTGAACTAACTGATTTGCAAGGCCAGTAATGTTGTGGGGATGGAACTGAACTCTCTGACGGTCATATCTGAGCGTCAAATGTTGTCCAAAATAAAGAAAATATTGAACAATACCTCCCACCCACTTCACAACCTGCTGATCAGTCACAGGAGCATGTTCAGTGAGAGACTGATACCACCTAAATGCACCACTGAACAACACAGGAAATCATTTCTACCTATGAACATTAAACTGTACAACTCCTCCAAATAGCAACAATATCTACTGTTCTAAAACACCCTCTGTGGAGGAGAAAGACACTGGGGATTTGAGTGGGGGTCCACCCATCGCTGGGGCTGAGGTCGCCGAGGGAGTCAAAAAGCTCCTTAGTGGTCGGGCTCCGGGGGTGGATGAGATAGCTCAGGGCTCTAGATGCTGTAGGACTGTCTTGGTTGACATGTCTCTGCAACATCGCGTGGTCATCGGAGACTGTACCTCTGGATTGGCAAACTGGGGTGTTAGTCCTTCTTTTTAAAAAGGGGTACCGGAGGGTGTGTTCTAATTATTGTGGAATCACACTCGTCAGCCTACCCGGGAAAGTCTATACAGGAGTACTAGAGTGGAGGATGATGGTTGAACCTCGGATTCAGGAGGAACAAATTGGTTTTTGTCCTGGCCATGGCACTCTTGACCAATTCTTCACACTTTGCAGGATCCTGGAGGAGGCATGGGAGTTTGCCCAATCTGACCACATGTGTTTTTTGGATTTAGAGAAGGCTTTCGACTCTGTCCCTCAAGCTATCTTGTGGGGTGTGCTCTGGGATCATGGTGTACCTGACCCGTTGATATGGGCCATTCGATCTCTGCATCACCGGAGCCAGAGCTTTGTCAGCATTGGTAACAACAGGCCAAATTCCTTACCGGTGAGGGTTGGAGTCCAGCAAGGCTGTCCTTTGTCACGAATAATTTTTATGGTCAGAATTTCTAGGCGCAACTATGGTGTAGAGGGCTTCTGGTTTGGTGGCCATAGGATCTCATCTCTAATTTTTGCGGATGGTGTTTCCTTTTGGCTTCCTCAGTCCAGGACCTCCAGCTCTCATTGGAGTGATTCAAAGCCAAGTGTAAAGCAGCAAGGATGTACTCTGTCCTCGCCCGGAGTTGGCTGAGATGGGCACCAGCCTCCCAGCAATCGTAATTAGGATAAAGCGGTTCAGAAAATGAATGAATGAATGGACCTCCAAGTCCGAGGCCATTATTCTCAGCCGGAAAAGGGTGAAATGCACCCTCTGGGTCTGGAATGAGGTCCTGCCCCAAGTAGGGGAGTTCAAGTATCTCAATGTCTTGTTCACGAGTGAGGGAAGGATGGAGCAGGAAATCGACAGGCAGATAGCTGCAAACTCCTGTAAAGTAAATCATGTACTGTCGTGGTGAAGAGGGAGCAGAGACACAAGGCAAAGCCCTCAATTTACCATTCCATCTACATTCCAACTCTCACCCATGCTCACAAACTTTGGGTAGTGACTGAACAATCAATGATCACGGATACAAGTGGCTGAAATGAGCTTGCTTTGAAGGAAGACCCCTTTGGGATAGGGTGAGAAGCTGAGCCATCCGGGAGGAGCGCATAGTAGAACCGCTGCTCCTCCGGGTTGAGAGGAGCCAGTTGATGTGGCTCGGGCATCTGGTTAGAATGCCTCCTGAATGCCTCCCTGGTGTGGTGTTTCAAGCATGTCCAACCGGGAAAAGACCCCCAGAAGAGCTGGAGGAAGTAGCTGGAGAGTGGGACATCTGGATGTCACTACTTAGGCTGCTGCCCCCATGACCTGACCCCAGATTAAATAGAAGAAGATGATGATTATCCACTGTTATTCATTTACATTCTACTATTTATCATATTGATAATACTGTACATATCACTCACTGACAGGATATTCATTCTGTATTTGTTTATATAGATATTAGTAATATATATATATATAGTAGTCAAAAAGTTATCAGACAAATGGCATAATTTCTTAATGGCATTTGTCTGAGAACTTTTTGACTAACCCC
>JAQNCB010000001.1:55945069-55957574 GCA_030068295.1 Euristhmus nudiceps
TGTGGTGAGAGGGATGTAAAAGAACCATTTCTGATGTTCGTCAAGAGTAGGCTGCATAGCCGTCAGCGTGTTTCTGCACTGCGATGGCCTGGCGAGCTGTCTCGAGTGTAGTCGCTTCACGCTAAAGAAACTGGGGATAAGCACCAGCCTGATGAGCCTCTGGGCTCGGGTGGAACAGCCCACAGCCTTCCAAATTTTATATTATTTATATTTTATTTACATCTTATATAAAAACTTATTGTTTTTGAATGTGTAATTGTTATTATAAGCATTTGTAGTGCTGAATATGTATTTATTGATGTTATATGCACACATACATGTACGTATACATCAGTCAGGGTGGTCGATCCTACTTTGCGGAAATTCGGTGTTCGCGGGGGTCTCGACCCCCCATTAACCGCGAAAAATGAGGGAACCCTGTAATAAAAGAATGGTAGGAGTTATATTGTAACTTGCGTGTGGTCAGTTCTGCATTTCCATTTCAAAAACAGAGTTGTTGCACTAAGTGTGAGGAAATTCAATATATTAAGGTGACGTTCTAATTAAATGTTCTCTTATGACTGGAAATAAGTGGCTCCTTGATGAAAGAGGGATGCCAGATCGGTCATCCAGTTGCAAATACCGCGGAATTTTCGGTGCTTGTAAATGTGTGCCTACAGGAGTGACTTAAAATCACAGTGATGATCTCTTCAGTGTTCGTTTCAGTTCAGAACACATTTTAAAACTGATGGCTTTCTTAGGATTTAAAAATCATAAAATCACCAGACTAATTTACATCTTTATACAACTTAGCAGTTGAGGTTTTAAGGCCTTACTCAAGGGCCCAACAGTGGCAGCTGGATAATATTGGCTCTTGAACACGCAATCTTCTGATCAATAACCCTTAAATGTTGAGTCAACACTGCTACAGTGTCAAAATGTATACCTCCATATGGAAGCCTATTTCCACCACCAAAGAAAAAAGTTTGATTGTCAATCATAAATATGAAATGCTGATTCATAACCCTGACTTAGTAAGTCATATTTATGAGATAGACAAGTAATAATTATGAGATGCGAATTCATAACTATGACTTAGTGAGTCATAAATATGAAATGCGAAGTCTAACTGGCAATTGCAACCCGGCAGCTAATCAAATTGATTTACTCATTATAACTTGGCTATTTCGTAATTATGACTAATTATCTCATAATTATTACTTAACTATATCTTAATTGAACGGCTGAGAACCAGAGTAGTGTAACCTACCGAAAGCTGTTTTTGAGAAAACAGAAAACAATACACCAAAACACTAAAGAAAAAGGATTGATTGTAAATAATAATTATGAAATGCTAATTCATAATCATGATACAGCAAGTCATAATTATGAGATAGACAAGTAATAATTATGAGATGTGAATTCATATCTATGGGTTTGTGAGTCATAAATATGAAATAACTATTTCTCAACTATCTTGTAATTATTATTTATCACCTTATAATTTTTTTCTTCATTATTTCTAAGCATTTCTAAGCATAATTATTTCTTATATATAGCATCATATAATCATTACTTAACCATTTCTTAATGACTACTTACCTATAGTATCTCATAATTATTATTTACCTATAGCATCACATAATTATTGCTTAGCTATATAGTACCAAATAATCATTACTTACCTATAGTATGTCATTATTATTTCTTACATATTTCATAATTATTGCTTACCTATAGAATCACATAATTATTATTACCTATCTATCATATCTATATTTATTTACTTACCATTAGTATATCATAATCATTATTTAGCTATTTCGTAATTATTACTTACCTATAGCATCTCAGAATTATTACTTACCGATAGCATCATTCATTCATTTTCTGAACCACTTAATCCTAATTACGGTTGCGGGGAGACTGGCGCCCATCTCAGCCGACTCTGGGCCAGGGCAGAGTACACTCTGGACAGCTGTCCAGGCCATCGCAGGGCAGAAACACGCTGACGGCTATGCAGGTTACTCTTGACCAAAGTCAGCAATGGTTCTTTTGTGAGAGACACGGTCAGCCTTTGATAACCCAGTTAGCTGCAATGGGGGAACAGAAGTGACAACCCAGTGACAGTGAGGCTTGAACCCCCACCTTGGGATCGGTAATCCGGCTCCTTAACACTGGGCCACCACTGCCCCTCTATAGCATCATATAATTATTACTAAGCTATCTCATAATTATTACTTAGCAATCTCATAGTTATTACTTACCTATAGTATCCTATAATCATTACTAATCTATGTAATAATTGGAGGTATATCCTACAGAAAGCTGTTTTTGAGAGAAATCACATGAAATGATTTTGCAATATAAAAAATCAGCGATAATGATTACTGTATGATTTTAGCCGGGACCATGCTGACATGGGTAGACCTTGTCCACATGTGTAAAAATATGACCTTTTCTCATTTTTCTGTTTTTGTGGGAAATGTGGTTCTCAGCCCTTCAGTTATGACTTAATAACTCATAACTGTGACAAAGCATCTCGTTATTATTGCTTCGCTATCCCATAGTTATGATTTAGAAGCCAACTTTTTCCTCAAGGGGAGGAAATGCTCTTCCACACACTGGAGAGTTGAAGAAGAGAAATGAAAACAAAATCACCTGGTCTTCAGCTGTCCTGTTTGATGAGTTTATTCCCATGATAGCCTCAGATTCTTTTTCTTCATATTGACTGACAGCAGTGGAACCTGACGTGGTCTTCGTTGTTCTGTTCTACAGAGAGCAATGTGTGTGAAAATCCCACAGGAATACTCAAACCAGCTCTTCTAGCACCAACAGCTACAGTATAGGTAATGTCACAGAAATTCAATTTTTCCCCCATTCTGAGTTTTGATGTAGATAATAACCAAACATTAACCTGTATCGCCATGATTTCTGTTTATATTAAAGATTGACTGACAGTTTAATAAAGCACAAGAACATAAATAAAACATGTTTTCTTTGGATGGATGCATTAACTGGTCGATGTTGTTATTACCAGCCATTATTCCTCTCGTCATTTCTGCTTTGTATGATGAATATTCATGAGTAGTCCATTACCATAGTAGGATTTTAACATTTTGATACCTGGACCCATGACATAAACGATTCCAACCTTGTACATGATAAGTTCCATCGTTGGCATCATATTTGCACGTCTTTAGGGCTTCATCTTGCTATCTATATGAACTTGGCTTTAATTTATCCTGAAATATACAGTCTGTGACCACATACACTGGAAGTGCATTGAAAAATGTTGAGAAAATACAGCTGGAAAACCCCTTTAGTGTAGTGTTCTGCTTATTTTGTAGATTATACTCAGTGTAACTAGGATGTCATCTTGAGTTAATCATAAACAGACAAAATGAAAAAAATGGCCTTTGAAATCTGAGAAGTTAGGGAACAGTAAGGACTCGGTGAAATAAAAAGGTTATTTTACTATGATAGGTTAAGATAATATTCACTTCAGTTTGTCTTTCCTAAATGCTTTGAATTTTAAATGCTTTAATTTTTTTATGGCTGGCTAACCTCCCCCCACCCCCCCAAAAAAAAATATATATAATTTTTTTTAAATGAATAATAATAACACACTCACTTCTGACAAGGAGCCACACTAGAGCGATATCAAAGTTTTATTTTAAAATTTATTACAGAGGAACAGTAGTACAATTGAAACAGAAAGGAGAATGTATTCATCTTAAAACCTTGAAGGAAAAAAAAAAAACATAAAAAGAGTAACCTGATTTGCTTTGTGTATGAGGTGAGCCGAAAGCTCAGTTTGCATCCACTGTAAGAGCGTTGAAAAATACATCTTTGAAACGGCTTTAAAAAAATACAGCTGGAAAAACCCTTCATCTGTAGTGTTCTGCTTTTTTTTGTTGATTATACCCACATATAGAATAAAATGTAAGGAGGAAGTCATCTTAAGTTCATCAGAAACACAGACACTGTGAACAAAGCGACAGTGGGTGGGTGGGTGGATGTGTGTGTGTGGGGGGGGGGGGAAGGATGGAGAAGACAGCAAAAGCTAAGCCCAACTTCCAATAACTCAAACCAACTTAAATATCTATTTTGATATATGTGTATATAGATATTTCATATACTTCATCTATATTTATATTTATCTATATGAATATATACAGCTGCAGAAAAAAATTAAAGACCACTTTTGATGAGGATCCTCACTAAAAATGGTGTGTTCATTTTTTCTGCAGCTGTATATATATATACATGATATCCCTCCCACAGTGACTGAAGGTATATAATACAAACAGGATGAATATCTTCTATAGAGCTTTCAAAATACATGTTCATCTGAAGTAAAGGGAAAGATAGACATACTCTGTATCATTATAGCACTTCAATATATCCACTGCATATGACCAGAAACTGCTGTTCCTAGGTTTCAAACCACAAATATTTCTTATAAAATCTGCTTGATGAAATTTAAAAAGAAAAAAAAGAAAGAATGAAAGAACATCATAGAAAGGAATTAAAACCAGAAAACAATATATGCATCTAGGGCAAAGTTAATTTTTTTTTTTTTTTTTTTTTTTAGAATAAAAACATTTAAATCTGACAGTTACATACACACAAGCAAGAATTTACACTAAACAGGTTACCTGGCTTTTCATACATTAATTCAACATTAATTAAGCAACGATTTTGGTAGGACAAATAGAAATTAACAGTCTTGATTGCATTTTGGAATCAATATATATATAATATTAAATAATGAAATGTTAAAATAAAAAAAAAAAAGGATTTGCACATGGACAAAACGGTTTTCTTTTATTTCCATCCAGACCGGCTTTGGGGAAATAAAATGAAAAAAAAAAAAAAAGTAAAATAATAATAAGAAAAAAATAAAATAAAAAAAAATGTAAAAAGGAAAAAAATGTAAAGTAGTAAGTGCGTGACTGACTCTCCAAAGAGCTCCACTTTACATTAGCACGACCAAAGTGTTTCTTTTATCGGCAGACGTATACAACATTGTGTCAAATAAAATAAAATAAAATAAGATAAAATGTAGATGGTATGCAAGGTTTTTTTTTTTTTTTTTTTTTTGGTTTTTGCGTGAAAATGAAGTCTTACAAAACAAACTTCATACATCCCAACCAATATGCATTCTTCACAATTACCTTACACACAAACACACACATATCATTCAAGTGATTATCAGTATGCTCAGTACCTCATCACACCAAATCAGAAAGGTCCAAAACTTTGGGTCATTGTTACTTTACTGCCGGTATTTAGATCAAAATAAAATAAAAATGGTATGTATGTGTGAGCATGTGCATTAAATTAAAAAAAAAAAAAGGAAAAACAATGGCAAAGCATACCTGATCGGCTCTTTAGCACAACAGTGTTACATACAGAGCTGATTAAAATATCTGAGTTGAGTAGGCTTTACGATTATTAATATCATATACAGCTTTTAGGTCCAGTATTTCAAAAACAAGCATTACAGCACCAAACGTTTCCGTCATTTGGCAAAATTCAAGCTTTAAGTGAATGTCAAAATGCTCTATAAAGTGTTACGGTGATGCTGTGATTCATATAAAGCTAGCAATAATATATTCCCATTATACTTATTTTTTTTACATTTTTTTCTCTGCTTTATGTTTACTCTCAGCATTTTCAGTAGTTCGCCTCCTGCCAAATCTCGGTGTGCGTTCTGCTTGGCACAATGGCACAGCCCCAATATAATTTAATCATAAATATGGCTGTAGTCTATTAGAGTCACAAAACAGATTTTTTTGGTTCCAAGATTTGTGCAGGAAAAAAAAGGAAAGGAAATATAGCTCGACGATCTTTTATGATAACTAAACATATCTATACAACTCGAAAAGGAAATAAAATCTTCCTGTAGGCAACATCTGCAATGCTGTTATTTAAGTCAGGACAGTCAGAAGTCGTGGAAGTTCACACTTGCCAGGAAGCGCAGCCTAAAACGGAACCTCTCTCAAACTCATTAGACACAAAAAACAAAACAAATTATAGCATTTTAATAAGACCATATTAACTTTCTTCATAAATTAAATATCTTTAAGATGATTGGCCTATCGTAACTTAAAACACTGTACACCATCAGACCCTAGTAAAGAAGAAGAACAAAAAATACATCACTGAAAAACCTGATTTTCATATATCATCACTGTATCTCTTTCTCTAACAGGCAGCAGGCCTAGACTCTGTCACACACATAATCTTTACATCTTTAAGTCCCTATCTACCAAACGTTTTGTTTTTCATTTAGACATACACACTACTGTGCAACCGTGAGGTCTGATAGCACTTTGGAGTTGTTGATTGTTTCCCAGCTTTTTAAAAAAATTTTTAAGTTGCATTGACGTTAGTCCTCATCCGGGATGGCGCCTGTGTCACCCTCGAAGTTGGATTGGTCGTTGTCGTTGGGCTCCTCGGCGTCTGCCTCCTCCCCCATGTCCTCATCTCCTTCGACATTCTCTTCGAAGTCTTCATCACGGCTGAACTCCAGCTCCTGCATGGCCTCCAGCCCTTCCTGTGTGGCCTGGTGCGAGTCGGCACAGTCCACACACACACCGTAGCGGCGAGAGCCATGACGGATCCCCACGCTCGCTGCCAACATGAAGATCTTCTTACACACCATGCACTTGTATTTCTTATCTTTCTTGTGCACCTGCGAGAGGACAAGAGACACGTTACGGCTTCAATAACAGGGACTTAAAGTGTTGACAGCTGCAGAGCTCCTCGCTGACCTGCATGCTAAACTGTGTGTGAATTTGATTGCCTGCTTCCTGCTGCCTCTCGGCAGCAAAATCCGCAGTTTACCGGTAAACACAACCTGATTATTAGCTTTAGTTCATTTTACATGTTTTTTTTGTGTACAAGTGGTGGAGAACCACTTCACAGCATGTTCACCTCACAGCGAGAGGGTCCTGGGCTCCAGTCCCGGGCTCATGGGTTTCCATTGGGGCCCCCCCCCCCCCCCCAAAAGGCAAAAAACATATACTTCGGCCTAATTGGTTACTTCAAACTGCCGATAGGTGTGGGTGTGAGTGCGAATGTTTGTGTGTGTTGGCCCTGTAATGGTCTGGCGAGCTGTTCAGGGTGTACCCCCCCTGAAGTGTTGACTGAGATAGGCTCCAGCCTCCGAATGACCCAAGTAGGCTTAAGCAGTTTGGCAAATGAGAGAGTGACTGAGTTAGTGTTTGATGACAGGCGTTGTAGTGAGCATATCCGCCTCACAGCAAGAAGTTCCTGGGTTCGAGACCCCGGACTTGGGTGTTTCTGTGTGGAATTTGGATGTTCTCCTCGTGCTTGCATGGGTTTCCTCCAGGTCCTCCAGCTTCCTCCCACAGTCCAAGAACATGAATATTAGCCTAATTGGCTGTTTCAAAATTGCCCTGAGCTATCAGTGTGAGTGAGAGCGTGAATGGTTGTGTGTGTTTGCCGGCCCTGTGATGGTCTGGCGAGCTGTCTCGGGTGTACCCCGCCTCTGCCTGGTGTGGGCTGAGATAGGCTAAAGCCCCCCTGCCACCCAATAGTAGGATTAAGCAATTCGATAAATGTGTGCGTGAGTGTTTGTTGACCCACGATATCAAAGCATATTTTCAAACACAGTGAACAATTTAATCCAGCATATCCGTGTTTCTGAAGCCATTTCATCTAATCCTGATGTTACTGGTAATGTGATCAGCATAAACTCCTCGCCTGAGCTCAATTTATCTTTAGATGCACAAAGCAAGCCTTCCCTTGCAATTTCACTGCCATTTCATAGCTTTACAACTTCACAGAAATGCCGTGAAGGGAGAGAGAAATAACACACATACAAACCAATAATAATATGGACAGTCGCTTAACTGGTGTTGAAAAATTTAGCATTAGTGATACAGAACCGGTTTGTGTTTCTGAGAACAGCCGTGGCACAAACAACAGCTGTTTGCAAAGTAAGCAAAGGCAAGATAAACATGTTTCCTCCAAACACGACAAACCTGTTTAACCGCCTCAAAAATAAGCACCCCAAAATGTGTGGTTAAAATCCGTGAACATGAGGAGAGAGCATGCGCGCAGGCGTGTGTGTGTGTGTGTGTGTGTGTGTGTGTGTGTAGGCGACAGCACTGCAGCCAAAATAATACTGATACAAACAACTCAAACATTTGTGCTTACTACAGACGATAATTGTGAGAAAAGAATGAAGAGCTGAAAAGACAATCTTTCCATTGTTACTAACGCCAGTACATCTTACCTGGCCGTGGTAATAATACCCATCAAACAATAAAAAAAAACATTTTAAAGCATTCCTCAGCTGTACACAGCATCTCCTCTTTGCTGTGCTGAGACATGCCACAAAAAATATTAAAAATTCATCACTTTGTTTCTAAAAATTCAATAAAAAAGTAATAAAATAAAAAAAATGGAGTAAGATAAAAATATTTAATGTTCTGTTCACTGTTCACATGCTGTAACTGAAATGATAGGAATGCACTGTCAGAAAACTCACTGATGCTGCTGTTCATATTGACTATGATTATAATATTCACTCGCCCATTTACAGGCCGATTAATCCTAAACAGGTGGTAGGGAGGCTGGCGCTTATCTCAGCCCTCACTAGCAGGGTACACCCTGAATAGCTTTCCAGCCCATCACAGAGCAACACACACAATCATTCACACTCACGCCAAGGCGAACGTGGAATAGACAATGAGCCTGATGTGTGTGTCTTGGGACTGTGGGAGGAAAGCAGAATACCTGGAGGAAACCAGCACAAACAGACAGAGAAAATGTAAACTCCACACAGAAGACACCTGAGCTTGGGAATCAAACCCAGGACCTTGTTGCTGTGAGGCAGACGTGCTAACCATTACACCACCATGCCGCCACCTTATTATAGTATTTGAAAAAATTATACATTTTTACAAACCTAGGTTGAAAATACTAACTGTGTAGAGTTGATCATTCTATACTTTTTTTACATCTATAAATAAAATTTTTAAAAAAAGCTAACTAATGCCCTATAACCAGAGGTGGGCTGCTCACCTCCCCCACCACTTGCACTGTTTCTAAAACTGCACTCGCTTTAAATATATGCAGATTGAGACTCATTTTTCACAGGAGTTTATGGCCCCCAATCTGCCCCCAACCCCTGCGCTCTTCCCCACCCCCATACAAAAATAACATGGGGTAGTAAAGGTCTAAAACTCGCCCACCACCCTATCATTGATTTCATTTCCTATAACAGGATTTCCTTCCAGTCCTTACTTAAATAAAACTTACTTAAATATTATTTAAATAAAATTTAAATAATAACTTTTGAAATCTTGCAGAAACAAAAAAATTTTTGCATTTCATCATAATAAATTAAAGATTACAAATAGGAAGAAATCTCTAAATGTGAATAAGCCTGCTTCATCTTCATCATCATCATCATCATCCCATTGCTGCATTCTTTTAAACACTAATTCTAATGGAAATGAAACAAAATCCACAAACACATGCAATTAAATATGGATGGGGATTCGGTAAAGGAGTTTGGATGAAGTGACACCGGTGGTGATGAAGTACATGAGTGTAATGGTGGGTCAGAATAGGAAGACTATCAGACAGACACGTGGCATGAATGAAAAGGTGTTTTTGGCCTCACCAGGGAATGTCTCTTGACGTGCTCTCGGCGGGTGAAGAGCTTGCCGCAGATGTCGCAGCTGAAGGAGCGCACGCCCGAGTGGATGATCAGATGTCGTTTTAGTGTTCGTCGATGCTTGGCTATGTAGTTACAGTGGGGACACTTGAGCTTATTCAGAGCGCTGTCAGATGGTTCACCTAGGATAGAAACACAAACAGATCATCAGTGTGATGCTTGTTTTTGTACCAGTTCTTCCAGCATACACAAACAGCTGAATGGTGAAAGGAGTGGCTGTCGCTGGCCAAGATTTTCTCCTCCACATCTGCATTTGCTCCGGTTTCTTTGTGTGTTGTATGAAGAGACAGCTAGAGAAAGGCAGGGGTATTTTATTATGTCAAGAGAACATGTTTATGGAGGGTGGGAAGAGACACACTCTTCTGTGTTACTTCCCGAGATGCTGGGTAACCTGGTGAAGTACCATCAGTTGCTATGGCAATTTTATTCCAGAAGCTATAACTGTATTATTATAATGCTATACTTCACAATGATCGAGTAACAAATGAATAAAGATAAAGTTTTACGTTTTCACTGGCTTTTAAACAGAATATACAGACCAGAAGAATCAAACTAGGAGCTCACTTACTTTACAAATATAGTACACACCTGCACCCCAGTGGGATTGGGGCACTTGTCTTAAACAATGGTTAAGCACAGCACAACTATCTTTACTGTTACACAGAGAATGGGGGAAAGTCCAGTTTTGTTTGACCCAAAATGGCCCAAACACAAGAGTCGTCAAGCAGGTTGCCAAGGGGTTGACGAGAGCCAGATCACCTGGGAATTTTAAATGGACCCCAAGCACCACCGTGTGGGTGGAGTTAAGAAGATCTGAGCTGCTCTTCACTACACTACATTTTCCCTTACTGTTAACCAGTATTAGAATTAAACTTCAACCTGCCGCTCCAAGTTACTAAGCTACACACCTAGGATCAGACTTTGCCATTAAGACATGACTTGACATAGTTAATCATCAAACTAGATTTTGAAATTATACGACGCTGCGACTAGTGGAAAGAGAAAAAGCCCTCATAGAGCATTCAGAGTTGTAATGCACCTCCACAGCTCTCCTCGCTGGTCATGTTGGAGAGCCAGCTCTGTGGTGGGAGAGGGATAGAACAGACTGAGGGATTGAGTGGTCTCCACCCAGTAATTGCTTCATCTGTACACTACCCCAAAGCCCTTGAGGACAAATGCACTTACCGGTACTCCTTCTGCCTACACTCATTATTAAATGCATCTTATGTGTCATAAATACTTGCCTAACTCTTAAAGAACATGCCTGACTTCCAGACTGTGTGTCTTTGGCATGGTGGGGTATGAGTATAATATGTAAATGATTGCCCGGAGCACCGGCAGTGGATCAGGGGACATGTATTTAAGGGGACTTGTAGGTAAGCCATTAGATCCCACTATAAGCGCCTGTGCTGCCTGGTCAATATTTGCAAATGCAGCAATGGGCGCTCTGCATTAGGGAGGATTAGGGCGGGATGACCCCTGGCAGCTTGGCACCTCGGACGACTAAGGGGGAGTCAGTGTACATGTATGTGTGTGCATGTGTGTGTGTGTGTGTGTGTGTGTGTGTGTGTGTGTGTGTTTGTGTAGCCATCCAGCAGCTGCAAACAACTCAACTGAAGCCCTTATTGAACAGAATTCAAGTATTTACAACAATTAATGTTCACTACGGAGCCAAAACCTCAAAGCTAAGCAGAGAAACTTCTTCCAGTTTCTAAAACAGAACTGCAAGTTCATTCAGAATAATAATAATAAAAAACATGAATAATCATTAACAATTTAGTTTTTTAACCCTATCTCTACCACATCACTAATGTGTGGGCAATTACCATTCACTCACTCATAATTTGCTTAAACGCTTAATCCCACTATGGTTTTGGGGAGGCTGGAGCCCATCTCAGCTGACATGAAGGCGTACACTCACACCGAACAGCTCGCAAGGCCATTGCAGGACCAACACACACGCAACCTTTCACACCCACACTCGCCAGTTAGCCGACTGTGCATGTCTTTGGGTTATGGGAGGAAACCAGAGTACCCAGAGGAAACCGAGATAAGCACAGGGAGTGCATACAAACTCCATACAGAAACCAGGACCTTTTTCCTGTGACGCAGACATACTACACACTACACCACCGTGCCACCCATGATTACTCAGAACAGGTGCACAGGTGCATTTCTGCACAAAACATCAACATGACCATCAAAGAAATTTGGACATAGACCTGATGTAAAAAATAAATAAAATAAATAAAAGCATAAATAAATAAACTCACAGTGTGGTACAAGGTTATAGATTATAGGTACAGGGAGTATACTTATTAAAGAAAGGCTTATTATTGTTTTATTAATTTATAGTTACATTTAACATTGTGGAATGTGTGGGGGACAAGTCTGTTCATGTAACTGCTTGGGGCTCCATTTCTTTATCTCTCCATCCATGTTAATAGGACAAAAAAAACAAAACACATCTCGTCATCTGGCAGAGAAACCACAAAGCGCAACCTCCTCAACCTTTAAGACTCTCCCGTGCAAGAACACTGGCTCTTACAAATCATTGACCTCCTAAAACGCTCTCCATAAATTTTAAGTAAACATCTCCTTTCAGAAATCTTATTCGCTGAACAATAATAACAGTTAAAAATATATAACGTATTTTCCGGACTATATGTCGCTCCGGAGTATAAGTCGAATCATCAAAAATGGCATAATAAAGAAAAAAAAAAAACATTATATAAGTCGCACTGGAGTATAGGTCGCATTTTGGGGGCAGTGTTGTTTAAATGATTTTGTTAACACACCTTTTTT
>JAQNCB010000001.1:55979783-55991252 GCA_030068295.1 Euristhmus nudiceps
GGACCGAGCCACGGTGACTCCCCACCACATGTACAAGTTTGAAGTCGATCGGATCAGTACTTTTTGAGATACACGCTTGGATGGACAGACAGACGGACCCGATTACAAAACCCTCGCTACCCTTCGGGGGACGAGGGTAACAAGTGGGTACACGGCGTGTACCAGTGTGTACCCACCACTACAGCCCTGCCTGCATGTCACCAAGTCATATTTAGGTACATGAGCAAATCCATGTGCACTACTACCAATGAAAACAACACTGCTGAAACTGATGCAGTTGGGCTGGTGTACCCCAAAATGCTGGTGAGGTTGAAGCTGTAAGTAATGTATTTCATTGCTAATGAAAACCTAAGATAAGTGACAATCACATTTTGTTTCTACATTCGTTTTCTTAATGACGAATCCTTCCTCTGTATCTAGTGCTGTTAGGTACACGAGTGAGTATTTTTAACCCACAGACTCGAGTTTGGAACCCGCCTCGCTTATTTTAACTAACAGTTGATTAATTTAATTTATTTGCTTTTGTTTGTATAGTTTGTTTTGGTGCAATACACATTTTCTTGAAAAGAATCATATGACACACAGGTTTAACATTTTGCGAGAAAATAAGTTATGCTTGTTGGCCCTGTTCGGTTTCTTGTGATGTACAATTCCATTTCATAAGCCATGTCTTCCCCCTGAATGAGTCAAATCCCACCCAAAATGTCATGGCAAAGGAAGACATCCCCCATTCCTAAATTGCTTGTGGAAGCTTGCAGTCAGTGATGGTGGTTTAATGAGCCTCCGTAGCTTGATTCTCTCACTCCTTCCCTTGTCTGTCCTGTAGTGAAGCCATCTGTCCAGTCCTCATGTTTGTGTACTCGGGAGTCGTGTCACCGCAGCTGCTGCACAGGGAGCTTTGTTTTACGTATAAAAACACCAGGTTACGGGACGGAGATGTGTGTTCAGACTGTGTGCTTTCTATTAGCAGCATCCCTACCTAATTATCAAAGCTTCTACTCTGATGAGCTGCTGTGTGTTCCAGAGTACAAACCAAATGCCAGAAATACTGAACCCTGCCTCATAGATGATGGCACTGACCTTTCCATAGTTCAGATTTCTACTACATAACATTACTTTCAGGTCCCGAAGGTTTTGGGAATTGGAGCAGAATTAGCACAGTGCTTTGAGCCTCCTCGATGGAATTTTACAAAGCAATGCAAAACCCACACAATTATTATTTTCAGAATCCCAACTTCCTCTACCTGGCTTCCTTGCATAAGACATGTTGGGGCATGCTGTTAGAGTTAATATACAAATTGTTTTGTAACAAAAATTGTGCGTTGGTTTCAATTTATGCTATCAGGATACATCAGGCGTTTCTATTTGTGTTGAGTGGATCAATCCAAAGCTTGAGCCTTTATTTATTTATTTATTTATTTTTTATTTTCCCCCCCATTTTGTCGTATCCAATTCCCACCCATCAAGTATTGCCTTCGCTATCACACAACCACCACCAACCAGGGAGAGGTGAAAGCATGCCCTCTGTGACAGGCAATGCTAGCCAACTGCCTCTTTTCAAACTGCGACACTTGTATTTGGGGGCGGTCTAACACACTCGGAAGTAAAGCGCTATCCGCCCCTCGTATTAATTGAATGAATTCACAGACACCCGTGATTGGCTGCCGATCGCTATGAGTGACAGGGAAGTGAGGCTCAATGAGTTTATTTATAAATGTTTCTGAAACATGCTCTCTCATCTCCCTTGCTCTCAGTAGACATTTCTCACCAAATCTCTAAACAAATGTCTCGTGTTTTAGTTGGAATCCTGTCCCGTCAATTCATACAAACAGGAGAATTGAAGACAGGCTTTCAACTCACCATGTCTTCAATGGGATTCAGATTAAAACTCATTTCCTAAATTTTGCTCAAATCACATGAAGGATTATTGTGGAGCAAGAAGACCTGTCATATTGAATTGCAGTGACGTCTTTGTTTTACATCAAATTGTATTGGGTTGAAACGCATTGAATTGAATTAGATTGTACCGAGTGCCTTCTATGTGAATTGCATTGTTTCGCATTAGTAGATGGAATGAATCGTCGGCAATGCAGCGAGATGTGTTTCGCACTGCCATGACTGATGCAGATGTTAATATCTCGAATAAAATAAAATGATATTTTGCCCATTGTAAAACTATGCTTTTATCTTTTATTAACTGTGCCCTGAATGGAGGTTTGGTGGATGTATTGTTCTAGCCAGCATTCGTGAGTCAGTTTGACTGTGAGCAAAATCCTGACCACACCTGTGTATGGATTTTCACCAACCTTGCTGGGGGATGCTACCCTACCTGAGTCCCAGAGAGGATTTGGAATGTCTCAAGGTTACAGAAAGCTCACAAAATTTGAGATTATGACTTTGTAACTAGTGCCTGTAGGTATGCTCTTACTACTGAAGTCCAACAGGAAACCATATATGCATTTAAATTACCTTTGATCTAGAATGTCTTCCCCCAATAATTTGGTCACTGTAAAAACCACAGATGTGTTTCTTGTAACCCAAATTCTCCTGCCAGGCTTGTAAGGATTTGTATGGTCCAGCCGTGACTTAATGGTTAGAGAAGCGGCTTTGGGTGAGTTGAAAGCCTGTCTTCAATTCTCCTGCTGTATCCCTTTGTATGAATTGACGGGACAGGTTTCCAATTAAAACATGAGACATTTGCCCAAATTCTCCTGCCAGGCTTGTAAGGATTTGTATGGTGCAGCCTTTGGCTTAATGGTTAGAGAAGCGGTTTTGGGACCTAAACGTCGTTGGCTTGATTTCTGAACCAGCAGGAAAAAATGTGTGGTGATGGGGGAGCGAGCTAAACCCCGTCTTCCACCTTCATGTCTGAAGTGCCCTTGAGCAAGACACCTAACCCCAACTTCTCTCCACGTGCCCCACGTGCATGGCATCCCACTGCTGCAAGTGTGTACGTGCTCATCCTTTGTCAATGCTCAGTTTAGATGGGTTAAATGGAGAGCCGAAATTACCCGTTTGGGATTAATACAGTCTTTTAAAAAATAAAATGGATAAATAAAGTCTAACAACAAACTTAAAAATATATTCTTGTTTGATTCTAATGCTTTGTGCACTAAAACTATACAAGAGCTATACACCTGTATGTGGACAAAATAAGTACATCCAGTGGAAATTTTCTTTTTCATATTTGAATAAACTAACATTTAACCTTTTGTAGTACAGCATCTACCGTTAAAGGTCACATACCTGAACAAACCACAAAAAGAAATTAGCATTTCAACTATTCATCAAAACTAAAATAAATGTAATGTTTATTCTTTGGTGAAGGGAAGTACACTCTCTAAGCTCTAAGAAGCTAGTAATTCTCTATTTGTATATGTCTCTATATGAGAAAGAAAACTTTCTCATGGATCAGCAGTATGAAGACGGAAAGAGTAAACAAATCTTTACCAATTGTGTAGAAATCACAAAAAATAAAAAAATAAATTGACCTGAACTTCAAGAACGGAAGGCTGGCTCAAAATAATTTTTTTTAAATGAACAGATAAAATGTTTTGTATTGTGTCTTCCTGATTTTGTTCGATGGTTTAAAAATCTACATCCATAGTTCTGTCCTTGGACCGGTTTGTAGCTCACAGGTTAGTGTAGCAGCTCACTTCTACAAAAAGGTTGCTTTCAATCCAATATACAGGGCATTTTGAGTTCAGTTCCTGGTTGTTTTGCCTTGCACCCGAGTGTGATTGCTGTGTTCTCACCAAACAAGAAAATGCACCAGGGTTCAAGTCACTCTCGCCTCTTATGGGCCCTGCATTTATGATTGATTGGTGTGCGAAAGCTGTTTTCACACCAGGGAGCAGTACAGCGGAAGGGTTCTTGGTCTTTTTGAAAATTGTGGTCTGGGATCTGTTTCAGCTGAACTGTGGTACGATCCGCATCATAAGTGGATGTCAGGCAGGTTCTGCAGTACATGCCGAGGAATGCGATTGATTCGGCTTCAGCATAGGTTTTTCTCTCCGGCTAACTGTTTTTTTTTTTTTTTTTTTTTTTTTTTTTTTTTTTTTTTTTTTTTTTTTTTCCCCTCTCTCTCTCTCTCTCTCTCTCTCTCTCTGTCTCTCTTGCTCTTTTTTATTTATTTATTTTTTATGAACCTGCTATGGGTCTACATGTTTCAGCACGATGAGTACAGCAGTGTGTTTCATGTAATTGCATAATCCACTATTTCTAAAGCTGTGGCAATCATGGCCATCTGAGTAATCCATACACCTTAAAGCGCTCATACTCAAGGCATAGTTCCTTCCAAAAACACTTCTGAGTTCTGACTCAACACCCCACTGTAACATGAGCAGAAATGTAAACACAGCCATTGTGTTTTATCAGTGCTGCTTGGTGGTGTGTTACTGTGTGCTGCTGTGCTGAGAGCCAACCCCATGGCTTCTTATCGTAGTTGCCCTTAGTTACCAGCGAGTCCATTCGAACTCTTGCAGGTGGAAAATTCCACTCTCAGGTTTCTGCTGTCTACTGCAGCCGTGACTGTTTAACTGAATGCAATTGTATTATTTTAAATTTTTCTGATCTGAATTACACTATTTGGGGATTAGGAGGCTAGATGGCTTGGCAAAAAAAGAAATCCTCTCGCTTGTATAAGAAATTCTACATTAGATATGAGAGCTATATCGGGCACACAAACTTTCTCATTCTGTAAGAGATTACAGATTATTTCCATTTTGAAAGGAAGAAAAATGTGCAGAAAGTGGTTTAATAATCTCATTTGGTTTATAATAGTCTCACTCTCTGACTCACCTGCTGAACCAATTAATCATATTGGGGTTGCTGGGAGACTGGAGCCTATCCCAGCCGACACAGGGAAAACACACCCCGAACAGCTTTCCAGAGCATCACATGACCAACACAACCATTCACACTCGCACCTAGGGTTAATCCTAGGATTGTAGACCTGTCCTGCTGTTCCAAATGTATCATTCTTTATCATCTGGAAGTAACGTTGCTTTTCCGCAACCAAGTTGAGTCAAAAATGTTGGAGATGGGTGTTGTGCTGTACAGTCGAATTGGAATGAAAGTTTTCCAGCTAATCCGTTATCATATTTTTGCTAGAATTTTATTTATGGTTGAGTTCCAAGCTGAAGAGAAATAGTTTGTGTGTGTGTAGTTTTTCAATGTACTATATACACTGTTCAGCGATAACATTATGAGCACTGACTGGCAAAGCAAAGAATATTTTTGATTATGTGCTACATAAAAATGGTGTGAGCTGATTTATCCATCAACCGGAGATAAAAAAAAAAAACATTATCCCATTTATAGAGAATACGACTTTCATCAGAACAAAGGACACTAACAGTCCGTTACAGTCACAGGCAGCGCCATCGGTATATAAAAATAAATCATAAGTATTTATTTCTGCTGTTAGTTTTCTTGTGTTTCTATGTAGTATCTATTATCACTTTGAATTTATGTATGAAGTCATCTTCATTGAGCCACGTTTCTTGTGTTTCTGTGTAATGTCTACTAAAATCTGAATGAGAAGGTTCAAAGGACAGCATTAGCAATGCAGCACAATTAGCCTGGCCAAGTGCAGTGCTCACCTGACCCGCCTCTGTCATGGTGCGAATGTGTAAATTTAACTATAAAAAGTCACTTTATTGACTTAGATTTTCTTTGTTTTCGTATACCGAAACTCTGAAAAAGGTTTAGAGACTTCATTACAGAGCCATAAATCTGTACCTCGGGCTTGTTGGATGCCGCTGAATTGAATAGTCCCCTTAATGTTCCATCTCCAGAATTATTCAGCGACCATCCACGTTGCCTTCGGTGAAGGATTGTTAATTATCTAATTACAGTGCCACCTGCCAAGGAGTGTGATGTATTTGGCAGAAAGTGAACTGGCAGTTCTCAAAGCTGATGCATTGGAAGCAGGAAAAATGAAGCAAACGTAAAAGATCTGAGTGACTTTAACAAGGGTGACATTGTGACAGCTAAACGACTGGATCAGTTCGTCTTCAAAAACAGCAGGTCTTGTGGGGTGTTGCTGTTATGCAGTGATAAGTACCTACAAAAGGTGGTCCAAGGAAGGACAACCAGTGAACTGGCATGAGTGTCATGGTACCTATGGCTCACTCATGCACATGTGGATCAAAGTCTGGTACGTCTGATCACATGGAAGCATTCCTGCAGCACAATTTGGCGACACTGGTGAAAGCATATGACAGAAAGGAGTCAGAACACAGTGCATCACGGATTGCTATTTATGGGGCTGTTTAGCTGCAGATCTATCAGGTAGTGTTAATGTTATGACAGATTTAATTATCATAGCTCTCTAACTTTGACTACATTAAGGATTCTATTAGGTCACCACACTTGTATTAGTCCTTTATATGTATATATTTAACTATACAGAGATAATTAGTGCCCTTTTTGAATTTCCATTACGTGTACCTATCTTTAAACCATTTGGGGAATTTTTCAAAAATATTTGACTTATTAAAGACAGAATGAATGAACATGTGTTTAAAGTGGAGTCAGTTTTGTTTTTAAGGTAATCATATTTCAGATTCTGCACCTTATTTCAGTTTGTTAACCCAGTACAAATGAGTTTAATAGTGACACATGAGTTAAATAGACACAGATGAGTGTGTGTGTTTGAGAGCTCATTATTACGCTGACCTTTCAGTCACTTTATGAAGTTTCATGTCAGGAGGTCCTCCATGCTCCCAGTTATGAACCTCAGATTGTCAGAGTGGCCTGGTCTATGAAAAGCATCCTGTCCCATGATTCCCATTTCAGAGTAATCATGTGATAAGGCGTGTTCGGAATAATGTGGTAATTGATTGGATGCTGTGCTTTATTAGGACTGTTAAGGGTCATCTTTGTTCTGACTGGATCTAGATGGAAGTCATTCCAGTCTCTCTAATTTTATTATTATTTGTGGACTTGTGCAGATATTTTGTTTCTCTGTATCTTGCTGTTCAGTTCACACGAAAAAGGCGATCACTGAAACTGATGTTTTTTTAAAAATATTTTTGAAAAATGCTCTTCAAGGTGAACATGTCTGTGAAGATACTCAGTCATCCAGGTCATACTATTCAAGGCGTGTGATTTCCTTCTGTTAACTGGACTACAAATTTGATTGAACGACTCTACTAAACAGCCACTTTACAGGGGAATGGCCCAACAAGGGAGGGGGGGGTGCATCCACAGCAGCACAGGACTCTACCATCTACCTGTATCACAAGGATAAGAAACACTCTTTTTGAGGACAAGAATGTCCAGATCTTGGCCAGGGAAGACCGGTGGCTTGAACGTGGAGTATAAGAAGCTATTTTTGTGAACAGGGAACAACCATCTCTGAATAGAGGGGGAGGCCTAAGACATCATATTTCACCCATTTACTGTTTGGTGCTGAAATGTTTATCCAGCCAAACTGCAGCAAAATTCCTGGGCCACTCACACCCCCCTCTCTGTTCCCATCCACAGAGTGAAACTGCCAACGACCTCCTCCACACACCCCTGCTTTGTTCAGGGACAGAGACCCTAACGACTCTGTAATGGCCCTGCCCTAGGTGAAACTAACACCTCTTTGGAAGGGTGATTCCTGAACCACAGTATAAATTTTGGTTGCCTGCATGAGTTTTTGGAGGTGAAGAAGCTCCCTGGCTAGGTAGCGAAACGTCTTCAACCAAATTTCCAGTCCAGTTGACAGAAGGAAACCGCATGCCTTAGATATTCAAGGTGAAAAAAATTGTAATTCTGTGTTTCTGATGTTTCCTCACTACACAGAAGAAATATAAGCTTTTCAAGCTACAAGCCATGCAAATGCTAACCACTGTGTTATGATTGTACTCGGTTTTACGTATGATCTTTGACTTTTCATAGTTGCTTGTGGTTAATAAAATCACCTAAAAAAAAAAATAATAAAAAAATTGGTCGCCTTAACCTTGTACAAGTGCTAATACATCAAACCATGCCATAATCGACCACAGCATGCGCTTACCAGAGTGAAGTTCCCATGTCTGCTGCCCCATGTATCACCATGAATATGTTGTATTACATTGACAATGGAATATTGGTGTAGTGGTTAGCATGTTCGTCATACAGCATCATCTTGGGTTTGAGTCCCATGCTCAGGCATTTGTGTGTGTAGTTTGCGTGTTCTCCTGTGCTTACACAGGTTTCCTCTGTTTACTTTTCCTTCCACAGTCCAAAGACATGCACATTACACTAATTCTGTGGCACCGTGCAAGAACCAGACAACCCACTTGACCATTAAAAGTGAGTCCTGTGCACTATTGCAGACCTTGGGCATCAATAGTACTATCTGTAAAATTACTAGAACAGTATTAGTTAAAGATGCCATTTCCCACATTTTGTTGAGTTTTAATGAAATGTAATATTAGGAAAAACAAAAACTCGTTTTTTTTTTTTTTGTTTGTTTTTTCTCAAAATGAACATTTTGTAGGTTGTCTGGTTCTTGCACGGAGCCACAGAATTGGCTGCACCAATAAACTGTGCCCCTTGGTGTGAGGTGTGAATGGTTGTGTTGGCTCTGCGCGGGGAATCCAAGTAGAAGGATTAAGTGGTTTGGCAAATGAGAGAGTAATATTATGTCTTGGTATATTCTATTATATTGGCTACTTGTGCTATTGAAGTAATGACTAGACAGTATTGTGAACAAAAATGTGTTTGTGCTTCACTTCCTCATGGGATGTTCACTTCTTCATTCAGGTCCAGTTCTGCTTTAAAGAAGTTGAGCATTTTTCTGTCAATTTTTATTATCTCCCCTCCTGTAATCATAAGCCATGTGTCTGGGCTTGTTATAAAGCCTTGCTATAAAGAACCTACAGTTGAGTTTCATACTTTAGAAAGAATGTCTGCAGATTTAATTAGGGTTCCACAGAGATGGATAAAACTCTGGGTGTGTCATGGTCTCTATTTCCACATGTGTTATGCAATCGTAATACTTGGTGATGCGTGATTTGGCAGCTAGCCATCAAGGATCTGCCTGAAAGGCAAATATCCGGGTGTGTGAAAACCCACACACATCAACGACTCTGTTGAAGCAGGGTGTGTAGGTGTGTTTGGGATGAACTACAACACTGCAGTGTTTCAGGAAATTGCAGTATTCATGTTTGTATGAAAGTCTGCATAAAAGCCGAATGTGGTGAAATCAGTAATAGGACAAGGTTTTATTTGATTATGATTGTTTAGCATGAGGTGGATTATTTAATTTCCAAAGCTATCTATCTCATTAACTATAATTCACCTGTATTTATATGATCCAGTTGTTCAGAGAATTGGATCACTATTTTGATGTGTACAATGACATTTTATTTTAGTCATAACCGAGCACACTGTGTGTGCATGCACGCATGCTAATCCCCTGTTCACGTGGGGATTATGCTCCAGACCCCACTGTGCTAGCTGAAAATCTATGATGTAGGAAGACCACACGATGACACGTGGGCTCCTTACCAGAAGGCTGAGAAGATGCAGGGAGTTTGGTTGGCATCGGGCTTGAAAGAAAACAGGTTCACACAAGACACTCATGAGCAATAAACTATGCACAGTGATGCACAAGAAACTGAGCAAAGTGCGATGTTTTCTGCCGTTGTGTCGAAGATGGTGTCCACAATATAGCTGGGGTGCGATGGGTTAACGGTGATATAATGGGAATTATTGTGTATGTATGCAGGGATCCCTCGCTATATCGTGCTTCAGTGCATCGCAGATTTATTTTTATTTTTTTAAATATTCATATAAAAATATGGAAAAAGTTCAGACAAATGCCGCGAGTAGTAGCTATTGACTCAGATTCGGTTCTCGGGTGGATTCAGTTCTTGGGTTGATTCAGGTCTGAACCCTTCAAATCTCGCAAGCTGATTGGTCGAGACAAATTTCCCAGTGGCTGATACTGGTAATACCGTTAACTTGGTGTTGTTTACTTCAGCGATAGCTTGTTCGTGCGAAAAAAGTCTTTGTGGCTCCCTTAAAATGGCTCCTAAACGGAAGAAAAATTGGAAGATAATGACAGTGGAAGAAAAAGTGAAATTACATATCTGAATTCCTTCACATCGCTACTCCTACTCGCTCACTGCGCTCCTCCTACACTCTCCAGCTCTGTCCCCCCTGTTCGCCTCGTTACCTTGGGGACTAGAGCATTCAGTCACTCTGCTCCCCAGTTCTGGAACTCTCTCCCTCCTGACCGCCGTACCATTGATTCTCTGCCACGCTTCATATCCAGACTTGAAACTCGCCTGTTAGACAATCCTACACCACCTAGTCACACACTCACTTTCAATGTTATGCTCTGTTTTATTTTGTTGTTCTTGTGTATTTAATGTGTCTTTTACTATACAATGTCCTTGGGTGCTTTGAAAGGCACTTTTAAATAAAATGTATTACTTATTAGACATGATTAATGAAGGCAAGAGCTATGCGGCCGGAGCGCCATTTCGGCTTGAATGAATAAACAGTGCGGTACATAAAGGATGAAGTGAAGATCTGCAAAACTTAATATTCAATTACTTTTAATAGAGATGCGAAGCGTGTTGTGACACCACAGAACCAGACAATTGTGAGGATAGAAAGCACATTATTGTTATGGATCAGGGATTGCAGAGAAAAGAAGGATTCGGTTCTTTTGTTCATTCGGGTCTGAAGCCTTGAGTCAAATCTCGCAAGCTGATTGGTCGAGACGAATTTCTCAGCATTCGTGTGAGAGACGAGCCGGAAGTAAGTAAACCCTAAATAAAATTGTTACAAGTTCTAAAAACACATTTCTTACACTTTATTTACATCTATGTATGCATATGCATTTTGTTATTTATAGTTTATTTATTTTATTTACATCTTATTAGGCCAAAAAAAAAAAAAAACCTTTGTTTCCGGTAACATTGCAGAATAATTTTGGGTCGGTAGGTCAGTAAATGTTTTTCTTTCTTTCTTTTTTTATGCCATCTTGTCATACCAGATATGTGTGTTTTTTTGCGTGTGGTACAGGGATGTCAAACTCTGTCCCAAAAGGTCTGTGTGGCTGCAGGTTTTTCTTTCCACCAAGCAGCAACACACCTGACGGCTCGAGTCTTCAGGCAGTTGATTGGTCAATCTCTGTAAAGAGGACACAGATTGACCAATCAACTGCCTGAACCCCTGGTGTAGGACATGGAATGAGACGCATGTTTGTTAGAGCGTTTTATTTCCTTAAAAAACAGCTGAAATCCATGCCAGAGAATGTCATTGATTGGTGATACAATTTATGAACAAAGCGTTCTGGCGTTATGGACGGCTAAACCCCAGAAATATAAGTTTTGCTTCAAAGAGAAACACAACAAGGCAAGTTAGCATGGACCAATCTGCCCCGAGTGAAAGTCCAGTAGCTACAATGAAGCACACGGAGTCGAGGGGGACTGATTCAACTCAGGATGGGTGCATGTGACATTTGTAAAGACTGGTTTC
>JAQNCB010000001.1:56059396-56070648 GCA_030068295.1 Euristhmus nudiceps
TTAGATTAGTCGATTATTCGATAAAATAATCGCCAGATTAATCGTTTAAAAAATAATCGGTTCACCACAGCCCTAGTTGACAGCTATGCAGCTACTCTTGACGAAAGTCAGCAATGGTTCTTTTGCATGCCCCCCACAGACAGTGAGAGACATGGCCGGCCTTTGATAACCCAATTAGCTGTACTGGGGGACAGCAGTGACAACCTGGTGACAGTGGGGCTTGAACCCCCAACCTTGGAATCAGTAAGCTTAACATCGGGTCACCACTGCCCTGTCACAATCAGCTTGTTGAATGTATCTAATAACTTATTAAAGGGGTGGTATCATAGTTGTTTGATGAAGATACTCTAAATATCACTGGTGTCATCAAACTTGCTTGGCGAAGGATACAAGACCAGAATAGGGTTCATACAATACATCAAGTTTATTTGGAGTTTGCAACACAATCATATTCATTCATTTGCTGTACCACTTAATCCTGTTTGGGTCAAAGGAAGGCTGGAGCCTATCTCAGCCAATGCTGGGAGAAGGTGGGGTACAGCCAGCAACTCGACAGGTCCATCGCATGATCAACACACACTCACCCAACCACTCCAATTAGTAGAGCTAATTACCAGTAGTCTAATATGCATATCCTTGGACTGTGGAAGGAATCCGGAGTACGCAGAGGAAAACCACACAAGCAAGAGGAGAACATGCAAACTCTCCACAGAAACACTTGAGCCTTGGAGTCAAAACCAGGGCCTTCTTAATGTGAGGTGGACGTTCTAACCACTACACCACCGTGCTGTCCGTGAATCTTTGAAAACTATTCAGCCCAACACGATTTAAAAAATCCCATGTTGCAATCCATTACCATTTGCTCCATATTGTTCAAAAATTCGACTTCTCTTGATTTGCAAGCTGAAAGGCTACTTAACACAACAGACAACATTGGGGGAAATCATGACGCAACTCATTTAAGATTTACTAGCTTAAGCTACATTTCAAAAGGTGAAACTCGGAAAAACTTGGACCACCTGTTTGTATAAACCTTAATAAACTTATAAATATTGGCCAATACCTGGTATGCGTGGTCAGTGTGCACCAGATAGAGTGCACTAGGGGCAGAGCGACTCAGAGGGGTGGAACCATTGCTCTCGCTCTTGGCTCCACTGGTATTGCTGGAGATTTCGGTTCGTCGATGTTCGGTGGCAGGTGGAGGAGACAGAACAGACGGAGAGGCAGGGGACAAACTGCTCAGCCCGTCGGCCACAGAGTCGGTATTCAGTTTAATCTCAGTGTAATAGAAATCTTCCTCTCCGTCACTGCACTCCGAGTCACAGTTCCGCCTGGGAGCAGGGGAGAAAACAGGGGAAAGGCTATGACACCATCTCATTAGAATACAGATTCAGCTGGCTGCACCATTCCAATTACTCTGAGAAGCAGAGCTACATGTTTCTTCATGAATTATTTACAAATTAGTGTCAGATTAACAGAAACGGCATGCAAATACAATTAGAAAGAAGGCGTACTGTATATTTCATTATAACTCAAAAGAAAGACTCTCTTGTTTTTAAGCATAACATAAAACATTTTAAATGTCAATTAAATCAATGTACCAACCAGTCAATGTGCGATATATGATTTTTTTTTAAATAATATTAGCTTTCAAAAATTGCAGATTGTGCTTCCTAATATTCTACATTCGTATTGCAATTAAAAGTTCTATTGTTTAAGTCACATTTATTTATTTATTGTCTGTTTTAATCTATTTTGCCAGTTTACATACAGACGGGTGGAAAAAATGCTGGCTTTGTTTTGTGAGCATGCTTCAAATTCACTGGCCTGAGAAACACTTAAATAAACATTAATCCCTTCTGATTACCTTTTCCCCATGATAAAACATTTCTTTCCTGATAGGCGTCATCTCTTCCAGGATGACCCCACCCCATCCGCACCAAAAAAAAAAAAATCATACTAAGTGCTTCAATAATGATGAAAATTATATGAATCCTGTGCTGTGGCCTGTAGAGTCACCTGATCTTAACCCAAGTGAACACTTACAGAAGATTTTGGAATAATCTGTTATGTCAAGTAACCACTGTCATCAAAACACCAGTTGAAAGAAGAAGTTAGAAGAATGGTGTTCCTCAGTCCATCACACATCCACAGACTTGCAGAATCAATGATATCAGTGGTATATCTGAAGCTTTTCTGGTGGCTCAAGGTAGTACATCACTTGCCCCCCAAGAACACACTCACTCACCCACTCACTTTCCACTTATTTACCAAACAGCTTGGAGATTGCCACACCATTGCAGGGCCAACACACACATCAACATTCCCACTGACATTCACACCTAGAGGTAATTTGGAACAGTCAGTTAGCCTCATGTGCATGTGGACTGTTTGAGGAAACCAGAGTACATGGAGAAAGCCCACACAAGTACAAGGAGAACATGCATACTCCACAGAAAAACACCCAAGACCAGGACTGAACTGAACCCAGGACCTTCTTGCTGTGAGGCACACATGCTGACCACTCCACCTCCATGCTGCCCACCCAACTATATACATTTCTTAAATTATACAGACATCATGACATGTATGACATCATGTCCAACAACAACAAAACCAACCCATCAGCACAAGTCATTCGGCACAAGGATGATTTACTCAGGTTGCTGACTGAATTATTCCTGGTTTACTAACCCTCTCTGTTTTCCCATAAACACTGACAAAAACAGTGATATGGGCCTTAGACAGAGTGTTTAATGTGTTACTCACTCTACTGTTTAGAATTTTTCTGGTGCGTGTTTTGATGCTTCCAGAAAATTCAACCCTGTCGGTTTTCTCACAGTCACATGACCTTCTTTTCCTTCTTCTTCTTCTTTCAGCTGCTTGTGTTAGGGTTTGCCACGATCATCCTTCTCCATCTATCTGTCCGCTACACCCCTCTCCGTCACACCAGTCACCTGCATATCTTCCATCACCACATCCTTAAATCTCCTCTTCTCCTCAGAAATAGGCAGTTCCATCCTCAACTTTCTTCTATCAATATACCCTTCATTCCTCCTCTGCACATACCCAAACCACCTCAGTCTGGCCTCTCTCACTTTATCCCCAAACACTCCTTCCTGTGTTGTCATGCTAATGAATTTGTTTCTAATTCTGTTCATTCTTTTTACCTCCAGGGAAAATTGCAGCATCCCCAGCTCCATCCCATAGCAGTCACATGACTACATAACAGAAATGTGTTCAGTTTAGGACCAAAAATAAAAAAAGTTAGATTTTTGTGCCCACCAGTGTAGATAACTGGGTTATCCAAGGCCGGCCATCTCTCTCTCACTTTCTATGGTGAGAATCATGTAAAACAACCATTGTTGATGTTTGTAAAGAGTAGGTTGCATAGCTGTCAGCGTGTTTCCGCCCTGTGATGGCCTGGTGAGCTGTCTAAGGTGTACTCTTCCCTCGCCCAAAAGTCGGCTGAGATGGGCGCCAGCCTCCCCGCAACCTAATTAGGATTAAGCAGTTCAGAAAATGAATGACTGAATGAATGAATGAATGAATGAATGAATGAATGAATGAATGAATTGATTGATTAATTAATTAACAACAAGACTCATGTTTGATTAAGTTACTGTAGCCCAGATTAAAGGGTACCTGTGGCAAATTAGTGTTACTAGCTATATAAAACAATCACATATGACTCAGCAGTTCCTTCTGGCAACATCAGTCCTTGCCCCTTGTCAAAGTATGTGCGAGTGCTGCGACACAAGACATGCTCAGAGACATGTTGCCCTTCTGATTGGCTGTTCCAGCCTGGTAGTTACACAAACTCATTGGATTGGCTTGGCTGGCCTCCCGAGTGGGGCATCCACAAAGTGTTCGTCTCAATCCAGAGATCCTAGGATCGAATCCGGTTTAATGCACAGCCGTCTGTGCCGGGACTCCACGGGCATTAATTTGCCGAGCTGTCACCGGAGGGTGGGACGGCATACGCTGACTTCCCTGTCACTCACAGCGATTGCCAGCCAATCATGGACGTCTGCGAGCTCATTCATACGAGGGCTCGAATGGCACTTTCCCCGAGTTCAAAAAGAGTGGCTAGAATTGCATGTCATGGAGGGGGCATGTGCATGCTTTTACTCCTCCCTGGTCATGGTGGTCGTGTGATAGAGAAGGCAATACTTGATGGGGGAATTTGATATGACTAAATTATGGAGAAAATTGGGGGGAAAAAAACAAGGATTGGCTTGGCTGCATCATTGACACTATCCACCGTAACACATTATTGGTCACTGCTGAGCTGGACAACTGCAGAGATCACAGATCAAACCTTTATTTTTGTTCTGAAACCAACTGACGACAGGAAACCCAAGTTGGCAAAACGTTTGCTGCTTAAGGCATTTTGGATTTAACGTCACAATCATCTCTGGCAGCATTCTCGTCCTCAGAGTCACTAGAATATAACATCTTACTGTCTCCACAAGACTCCTCCCTCCTTGGTTCAAATAGGAAACCATTTACATCCATTTCTTCAAAATTGCTTGTCACAGTTGCTTGTTCAACATGTTTTTTTCATCACCTAAAAAATGTTGCTCACAAAATAGATCTGCTTGTTCACTTGCGCTCGACAATCCAGCGCAACAGGTTCAGAACACTTCTAGGAAAAAACTAATACTAACCATTGGTTCAGTCCCCTCTAGCAATCCAAATTCTTTTTTCCCCCAGTTACATCTAATAGAACAAAAAGTTGCCCATTCCTCAGTTCTCCCCTTAAACCTGTTCGACATTTTTGTATATTCTTAAGAGTTCCAAGTTGCGCCCATTGAAGTTTAATCAAAATGTTAATATAGTGTGTTGATGGGTGGTACATGTGTGTTCATTTTCTGAGAGATGCTTTCGAGGCTCAAATCAATGACATACAATTTTACCCACAAATATTTTCAAAAAGTGACCTTTGACTCTAAAATTTTCAGTATCATTATTGTACAGGATGCTGTATGTGGTGTTGACTGATATCCTTCATATGAGCCTTAGGCATCTTTACTGCAGTTATGTAGTACTTTCCTTGTGCTAACACACCAGTCTGAACTCACAAAACCTTTCTATAATTATGTAATAATCCTCATTGTGTGTTGAAGCAGAATTGGGCAGTGCTCAGACTTTCCTGACACCTCTTTTACCCAACCTCCACCAAGATCGATTAGTCTAATATATTTTACCACTTTGGAATAAAGCAAAATGTGCAAATTCTTTTTTTAAGTCATGCATGTGACAGTAGGCACATCTGTTTGCAGCTGAAGGATGTTATCTCGCTATTCTGCTTTTAGATTTTAATTAGCTTTTATGTTAAAATATCCAAAATACTCATCTCAGTATACACTCATTTGCTGAACCGCTTAATCCTACTTGGATGGCAGGGCCTAGAACCTATCTTAGCTGACACCGGGAAAAAGCAGGGTCAAACCTGAACAGCCCTGAAATTAGAGGATAACCAACTGGACTTCATGTTAAACTGCAATGAAGTTTGTGCTACATGGTGTGTACTTTTTCTGGTTTCACCGAAATGAATATGGCTTTCCCTTTTGAGTCTGGTTCCTCTCAAGGCTTCTTCCTCATGTCGACCGAGGGGTTTTTTCTTTCCCCCATTTTCCCCCCTAATTTAGTCATATCCAATTCCCACCCATCAAGTATTGCCTTCACTATCTATCACATGACCACCACTGACCAGGGAGGGGCAAAAGCATGCAACATGCCTCCTCCGTGACATGTGATGTTAGCCACCTGCCTCTTTTCGAACTGCAGCGCATGTGTATTTTTGGACGGTCTGGAGGGAAAACACGATCCGCCCCCTTGTACGAATGAGCTAACAGATGCCCATGATTGGCTGGTGATCACTGTGAGTGACAGGGAAGTCTCGGCCAAATAGCGCCCATGGACTCCCAGTCAGCGACGACAGTGGTGTTAACCTGGATTCGAACTTGCAATCTCTGAGTTAATCATCACACACTTTGTCGATGCGCTGCTCGGGAGCCGAGAGTTTTTTCTTATCACCGTCAAACACGAGCTTGCTCAATGGGATTGTGAAGTTGTTGTTGAGGAATGTTTAAGTTCTTTACAGATCTGTTTTTACTATGTAACGCTGCTTTGTGACAATGTTAATTGTACAAAGTGCTATACAAATAAACTGAATTGAACAGCTCGCCGGACTATTGCATCGCTACACACACAGACAACCATTCACACTCACACTCCTACACAGGGGCAATTCAGAACAGCCACTCAGCCTAATGTGCGTGTCTTTGACATGTGGAAGGAGACCAGAGTAACCGGAGGAAACCCATGCAAGCACAGAGGGAACATGCAAAGTCCACAGAGAAACGCCCAAGCCGAGCCATCAAACCCAGCACCTTCATACTGTGACACGGACTTTTTAACCACTACATCACAGTGTCGCTCAACTGTCCTCGGCAGGCCAAGATAAACAGTGGTGTTACCATGCACATACTTTAAAAGCATCTAAAGCATTTCCAGCATTTGTAAAGGCAATGCTGAAAAATGTACATGACCAGCTTTTATTTCTTGAGGCTCCAAAAAAGTAGACAAGAATACACCGTGCATATACAAATGAACACCAAACAATTGTGTGTCATCAAGTAATACCATTAATTACTACTACACTGCTCAAAAAAGTAAAGGGAACACTCAAACAAGACCTCCTTGATCTCAACATATTGTGGATGAAAATCTTTATTCATGCCCTGCAATGGCCTGGTGAGCTGTCCAGGGTGTACGCTGCCCTCGCCCAGAGTCGGCTGTGATGGGCGCCAGCCTCCCCGTGACCCTAATTAGGATTAAGCAGCTCAGAAAATGAATGAGTGAATGAATCTTTATTCATTGCATAGTGGAATGCGTTGAGAACAAAACAACATAAGAATGGTTAATGGAAATCAAAATCATCATCCCATGGAGGTCTTGATTCAGAATCACACTCAAAATCAAAGTGGAAAATCAGATCACAGGCTGATCCAACTTCTGTGGAGATTCCTCAAGACGAGTCAAAATGAGCCTTAGTAGTGTGTGTGGCCTCCACGTGCCTGTATGCACTCCCTTCAACGCTTGGGTATTCTCCTGATGAGACGACGGATACTCTCCTGGGGGATCTCTTCCCAGACCTGGATATGAGTCTCTGTCAACTCCTGGACAGTCTGTGGCGCTGGTGGATGGAACAAGACATGATGTCCCATATGTGCTCAATTGAACTTAGGTCTGGGGAACGGGCAGGCCAGTCCATAACATCCAAGCCCTCATGCAGGAACTCCTGACTCCTGACACACTCCAGCCACATGAGGCCTAGCACTCCCATGCATCAGAAGGAACCCAGGGCCCACTGCATCAGCATATGGTCTCACACAATGGTTCTCAGGATCTCATCCCAGTACCTAATGGCAGCCAGGTACCCCTGGCTAGCACATGGAGGGCTGCGCAGCCCTCCAAAGAAATGGATCCCCAGACCATCACTGACCCACCGCCAAACCGGTCATGCTAGAGGTATGTTGCAGGCAGCAGAACGCTCTCCAGGGCGTCACCAGACTCTATCAAGTCTGTAACATGTGCTCAGGGTGAACCAGCTCTCATCAGTGAAAAGTACAATGGCAAATAGCGAATCTACCAATCTTGATGTTCTTTGGCAAATGCCAGCCAGACTGCACATTGTTAGGCTGTGAGTGCAGGCACCACTTGTGGGTGTCCTCCCTCATGGAGTCGGTTTCTGACCATTTGAACAGAAACATGCACATTAGAGGCCTCTTGGAGGTCATTTTGTAGGGCTCTGGCAGTGCCCCTCCTGTTCCTCCATGCACAAAGAAGCAGATAACGGTCCTGTTGCTGGGTTATTGTCCTCCTTCGGCCCCTTGCACGTCTCATGGTGTATTGGCCTGTCTCCTGGTATCTCCTCTATGCTCTTCACACTGTGCTGGGGGACACAACAAACCTTCTTGCTACAGTGTGCACTGATGTGCCATCCTGAATGAGCTGCACTACCTGGGCAACTTCTGTGGGTTGTAGACAACGCCTCACGACACTTCGAGTGGTGGGAGTACTGCCAAATTGCAAAAGTGGCAAAAAGAAGTGTGATTGACTTGGAGTTACAATTGGCTGTTTAAGTGTTCCCTTTATTTTTATTTTTTGAGCAGTGTATAATGCACTCACTTCTGTGCATAAAGTACTAATGTAGAAGAATCACAATCAAGGTTTTTAGTTTATTTGCATTAGAAAAGAATACTTTGAACAATATTGTGGGATTAACACTTTTCCCTGAAGTACTGAAGACCTGTATATAGTCTCTTTACCTACGAAAATAAAGGTGGCCATTTCAAATATTTAAATCCACACCGTCCAAATATACTCATTCATTCATTTTCTGAACCACTTAACCCTAAGTAGGGTCACGGGAAGGCTGGCACCCATCTAAGAGTACACCCTGGACAGCTTGCCAGGCCATCACATGGCAGAAACACACTGACGGCTACATAGCCTACTCTGACAAAAGTTACCACAGACAGTGATACGCAGCCTTTGTTAGCTGCACTGGGGGGACAACAGTAACTGTTGACAGTGGGGCTTGAACCCATAACCTTAATATCGCTAATCCAGCACCTTACTACCGGGCCACCGCTGCCTCCAAATACAATACATGGACAAAAGTATATGAACACCAGCCATAACACTCATATGCGTTTCCTGATGGTTGAATTCCAGGTTCCATTCCTCTTTGCTGTTATAGTAAATTTCTCTTTTCTGGGAAGGCTGTCCTCTAGATTTTGGAGTGTGACTGTAGAGATTTGTGATCATTCATCTAAAAGAGAATTACTGAGGTCAGACACTGATGTCAGGCAGGGGACACCTGGGGAAGTTTGCATTCTAGTTCATCCCAAATTTGTTCAGCAGGGTTGAGGTCAGTGCTCTGTGCAAGCAACTCATGTTCTACCACTCCAACCTTTGATAGACAATGCCCTCAAGGCCAGTGGTTTTCAAAGCAGGGACCAGGGATTGAAGCTCATGTCACATAGCCAGAGGGCCTGCTAGAACAGGTTTGAGCATCTTAGTTCTGGTGAAGGGAAGTTGTAACCCAACAGCAGATGAAGACATTCTGCACAATTGTGTGCTTTTAACTTTGTGGCACAAACCTTCGGAAGGATACATAGGTCTGATGCTGAAACTTTTGACCATATAGTGTAATTCCGTGTGTCATTTATGTCTGCCCCAATATTAAGCAATATATCCACAAGGGAGCAGTTTCGAGATGACGAGGAACAAACAATGACGGCGAATTAGATCATAATAATATACTTCGTTAAGAAACAGGAAAGCATGGAAATAGTATGCTAGGCAGCGGCGATGGTCTTTGAGGCCAGTGAATGCATTTCAACATGTTGATGGAGAATTCTCTTGCTCTGCCTCCTCACGAACAAATCGGTCTCGTGTGGACCACCATTTTTCCTAAGCTGCTATCCAATTCACGTCAAATTGGCTCTGTGGCTGGGCAAAGTAGCACCATACAGATGGTCATAACCTCTAAAAAAGTTACATAACCTCTCTTTTAATATTCCCCTTATTATCTCCTCTTTGTGAATGTCCTGTATACAATTGGCTACAGCGCCCCCATGGTTGTCGGTGGTACTGCTCCGTTATTATTACGCATCCACAAGCTTTCTAAAAATTTGAAAAATATGGATGTAATGAACACAGATTACAAATAGAAGGCTCTGTCCTTATCTGTACCCTTTCTTAACATTATGAATAATCTGATTAAGTAACTGTTACCTTACAGAGTGTATTAACACCACAGACCCTGAAAGCTCAGGAAGCACATTATAGTTTTCATGCGTACAATCACTTTCTTAGCAGGAAAGTGGGAATAATGTGCATAATGTTGGAGCTGTCTGAGCAGCATCTGAAACATCTTCAGCATGCTTCATTGTTACGAATGACAGCAAAACTGTGAGTGCTTACTGTACATGCATAGCATAGAGTTAGCAATCTAGATGATTTACCTTCTTACTTGTCAAATGGATACGTTACACAGCTAAGTATTCATGTATGTAGACATTACATGCGACTTGTACTAACCTCTGGCTTTAAATGCCTGTTACACCCTGATACAGCTTGTTGACGGCTTACATTGTGCAACATGTGACTTTTAAGGGTGTAATAGTTCCTGAGTGAAAATAAAACACATGCTCCAGATCCTTTAGTGTGTATCCAGCTGTCTCCCTTCACTGCAGTAATCTAAGCTTTTCATTGTACTTTATCTTTTGGAAATAGATTCTGAAAGCAAGTTAGTTCCTGCCCTGAGAGAGCAACAGCTGAATAACATGCTATTAATTTTAATTTGGACATTTCATCATTATACTGTGTAAACTTAGCAGGTAAATAAAACAAATATTGGTGTTTTTCACTGTTAAGGGAACATCGACATCATTTTCTGTGTATTTCTGTGCATTTTCTGAATATTTTTAAATGGTCTACAGAAGTGATTTCACTGTTTAAATGCTATTTAAATATTCATGATATTCAGGCAAGGCCACTTTTGAAAGACTTTTATTTACCTAACAGAAGTCTATCGATCTCAAACAGAGCTCTACTAGCCATATGCTAACATCATGATTAGGTCAGTGGTCTTACCCGAGGTGAACGGTGCGAATGTGTCTCTGGATCCCTGCTGCAGAACTCAGCACCTTGCCGCAGTTCTTCCACAGACACTTGAACATCACCTTCATGGAGTTCTGTTCAAAATACATGTGCAAAGTGACACAGTGACACCACTAATCCATCCCACTTTTCCTGTGCATGCTAGGCTTAACAAAGACACAAAAGACTGACGAAAAAGAAAATTTTATCATCCTAGTCATTCATTAGCCATCAGGCGTAAATAGAATAATGGACTAGTGTACACGCACACACACACACACACACACACACGCACACACACACACACACACACACACACTGCTCAAATCTCGAAAGTCATTTGTTCGTAAGGGCAAAAAAAAAAACCCTTTGTTTCCGGTCACCCGACCGACTCACCTTTTTCTGCCGACTCTAAAGTTTTCAGAATCAGAATCAGAATCAGAATCAGAATCGGTTTATTTGGCCAAGTATGTGCACACATACAAGGAATTTGATTCCGGTATTATGTCGCTCTCAGAATGCATACATAAATAAAGAAAAACATACAAAACAGGGACAAAGGCAAATGAACA
>JAQNCB010000001.1:56128522-56148261 GCA_030068295.1 Euristhmus nudiceps
CCAGAGTCGGCTGAGATGGGCGCCAGCCTTCCCCGCGACCCTAACTAGGAATAAGCGGTTTGGAAAATGAATGAATGGTTTCAACTGTAATTTACTCCTGAAATGACACATTACACAGACTCCTAAAATTTTCTGCAGTCATGCGGTGAGTTAGGCCATCTGGTGTCCAAGCCTGCAGTCATACACTGATGGTCATCTGGAAAATCTGTATGTAGGTCAGTATTTTAATTGTTTCCATGTTTTGGTATAACTGAAAATCGGTAAGCCTAGAGGATGATGAGAAATTACTTTTTTTTAATTACATGTAATATTTCTGTGAAAAAATGTTAAAAACTTTCATGCATATATCCATTTGCTGAACTATTTAATCCTACTAGGGTCACAGAGAGGCTGGAGCCTATCTCAGCCAACTCTGGGCTAGGATGGGGTACACTCTGAATAGCTTGCCAGTCCATCGCAAGGCCAACACACTAACACACAGAAAACCATTCACATTCATATTCACACCTACGGGGCAATTTAGAACATCCGGTTAACCTAATGTGCATGTTTTTTAGACCAGGACCACGTGCCAACCCTGTGGATCCCAGAGTCAAAAATGTGATTGACATTTTCTGGGCAATTTTCCTCAGGCTTCCACTTAGAGTAGGGATGATTTTCTAAATCATTGGTGGCACCGTGCTGCAGTGAGTAGCATGTCCTCCTAAGAGCAAGAAGGTCCTTGGTTCAAGTCCTCGGCTCGGCGAGGGTGTTTCTGAACGGAGTTTGCATGTTCTCCATGTGCTTGCATGGGTTTTCTCCAGGTATTCTGGTTTCCTCCCACAGAAGAAAGACATGCACGTTAGAATAATTGGCTCTTCCAAATTGCCCCTGGTTGTGAGTGTGAATGGTTGCGTGTTGGCAATGGACTGACAAGCTGATTAGGGTACACACCCACCTTTGTCCAGAACCGGCTGAGACAGGCTCAAGCCTCCCTCCTTTCCTAATAGGAAAAAATGTAATAATTGTCTAGAAGATGAAAATCCTCCAACAATTCCCTCTGTGGCAAATCAGTATCCTGGATATATTTCAGAAGCATCAAGGAATGTTGTTTTCGGAGTTGATCTTTCAGACACATGATTTTTATGAAATAGTAAAAAACTTTTTCTGATTATACTTAAGAGGAGGATTTGGTACATTAGGGAATAAATTGCACTTTTTTTAATGTAATGAAAAGCAGTAATGCTTTAAACACATCACCACCCACAACATTCAAACAGAAGAATCCAGCATTAAGAGCACACACTGATAAACAGTGTTCTTGCATTAGTGTAGACATGGTAAAAACGAAAAAGCAATGTTTCTGTCTTGTTTTTGCCTTGCGGGAGCACATGTGAGGGTACTTTCATCCTGTGTCTATCTTTGAAAGTGCACATCTCGCAAAATGGTTTAACACCTGTGAAACATGCAAAACAACATGCAGGATTTTATTTCCCCCCTAAGAACAGCACCAGAGTTTCTATTCGCCGCCCTTGGCAATGAGTCTCTTCAAATACAGTGGCCTTTTTATTAGGACTGATCTAGAGAAGCATCTTTAAATACAGATTTTTAATGTAATGATAGAGTGCGGCATGATGGTTAGCAAATCCACTTCACAGCAAGAAAGTTGTGGGTGAAGTAGCCTAAACACAGACGGGTAACACACATCTGAAATTACTGCAATTCAATTGGTTAATGCGAGTGTATATAACACCAGAAAAACTTTATAAATTTTATATGCATATTCCTGACCTCTGTAATAGATGTGGAGAAGAAAATGGCACACTGTTCCTTTGTTTATGGTCATGTCCAAAAAGAAAATAATTTTGGGACGAGGTTAGAGTAGTAATACGAGAGATCTTGTCAGTTAGACTTGTGACGGAACCCAAATTTTTCCTACTGGGCTTATACCCTGTAGGGCATGATATAAATTGCTATGAAAAAATCTTCATAAACATGGGAATATTACAAACAAAGAGAGTGCTAGCTTTCACATTGAAAAGGATTGGCAAACCAAGTATTGCACAATGGTTCAAAGATGTGTCTATGTTTAACACTGGAAAAAAAAAATCACATATATTCTCAAAGATAATCAAGAAATCAGCTGAGATGGGCACCAGGCTCCCCGCGACCCTAATTAGGATTAAGCGGTTTGGAAAATGAATGAATGGATGGATTTCAGTTACATTCAGTATATTAAGGACAATGATTTATCTTTCTTGCTGCAAGAAACGAGGACAGAATAATAATTCCCTGTACAGGACCACAATTATATGCTGCAAACTGAAAAGATTACTCGAGGACACCTGGAAGGGCTCTCATGGACTCAAGTGCCTTTACTGAATGTACCTACCTTTTGTTGGAATCATGTACGTTTGTGTGTCTTTTTTATTTCTGCTTCAATAAACATTGTTGGGGGCGGGGAAAAAAAAAAGAAGGTTTTGAGTTTGAGTCTCAGACTTGGCCATTAATGTGTTGAGTTTGCATGTTTTCTCAAAGCTTGCATGGGTTTCCTCCAGGTACTGTAGTTTCCTCCCATAGTCCAAAGACATGCACATTAGGATAACTGGCTGTTTAAAATTGCCCTGAGGTCTGAATGTGGGTGTGATCGGTTGGGTGTGTGTGTTGCCCTGTGATGGCTTGGCAAGCTGCTCAGGATGTACCACGGCTTCGCCCAGTGTTTTGTCTGTTTTCCCCACGACCCTATCAAAATTATAAGGTTCTGCAAATGAGTGAGAGTGAATGAGTAATGATAGACATGGACGTACAACACCCGCACAAGCTTTATGACGAGTCCAGCATGAACGCAGTATTTAATTGACAAATTACTTTTTAAAAAGTTTATGATACAAAAACAAAAAAAAAGCAAAGATACTTATTCACAAAAAATAAACTACACTCAATTCATTGACATATAACAACAATATTATTCCATGATATTAAATAATGCATGTACCTTCACAATACAGAGCTCGTACCAAGAAAATGTACCAACACTTTCACCAAACGGGACCCACTCACAATCACACCGTACACCATAGGACTCTCTTACAATGTTAGCATACTATTTTCTATTATAGAAACTTTCACAAAATCCTTTATAATATAATAATCACGGCACTTAAACTTCCACACAGACACACAGCTGTGCTTTATACGTTGATACGAGAGAGAGAGAGAGAGAGAGAGAGAGAGAGAGAGAGAGAGAGAGAGAGAGAGAGAGAGATGTCATTAAAGCCTTCATTACGAGGACAGAAAGGGAGAGACACACACATAATTGGGGGGGGGGGGGGGGGTTTCAGGCACATTACTGAAGTGATATGTAAAATGGTACAATGTGTTAAAAGTTATGGATAAAATAAGATTATTTACAAGTGTCTCTTTACTGTCATGGTCACACACATACAGTCTCTGTTGTACTTTTGGAACAGAACTGTGTTTGATGTTTGTATATAATAGTAATGGTGACAAGGTGAGTACCTTTTGTGCTTTACAAATATATGACTCTGTACCTATAGAGTACTACAGGCGAAGTCTATGCATTAGACGTGACTGATCAATACTTCATTCATGAACACAATTCATTTTGACACACAAAATATTCTTCACATCACAAATAATTTAAAACATTCCTACATCAATAGAATTTTTTTTCAATAACTCTTAGCATTATGAATTGATTTACTGTAGTTGGACTGTACGTACCACAGGAAGGGTTTTTATCTTCATGATTCAGAGATGCTAACATGCTAACAAGATGCTAAAAAAATAAAGGGGGAAAAATACAATTTAACCACCATAAACATAATATATGCAAGTAATATTGCAAAACTGTACTGAACACTGTATGCTATGCATTTTCCTTACAGAGAGATAGCGAGCGAGAGCGAGAGAGAGAGAGATGATGGCTCTGCCCTTGTTACCCATTGCTTCAATCACCCTGCGGGTTCAGAAATTCACAGGTCAGAGTTCATCAAGGTAAAGTCTGTGTCTCATACAGTGTTCCTTTCTCTTCAGTGAACTTGAGCTGACTGTGGTTTAAAAACAGCATAATTTTTTCGATACCATTGTGTAAAAAAAAAAAAAAAACTGCAAAATACTACATCTAAATCGTACATGTTGGCATTTCCTTATAATCAGCTTATGTTACGAGAAGCTCCCGATCATGACTGCGGATGGCACAGCTATATGTAGAGTCATTTTTTCCCCCTCAATACATCTTGTGCATATTTTACTGCATCTTAAATCATCTACAAATCTGATTTGTAAGCCACGAGGTAACTGAATATCTGCATTTTGCTACAGCGGGGCTGCTGGTTGTCTGTTCTAAGCGTAGCATAATTATAATGAGAGCACTGTGGTGACTAAAAATAATGGCACCCAAATATTCACATCACATCACCATACTGTACATAAACTGTCCTCCTTTCCTTCAGAGTGTCTGAATCTATCAGAAACTAACATGGAGGATTAATAATAATAGAATCATTTTATTTATCCTGGAGCCTATCCCCGGAACACTAGTTGTTAGGTAGAATTATCCTGGATAGAATTGACAGGAGATGGACTGGCATGCACTCACTTATTTACAGCTGGCACAATTTATCTTCACCAACTGGCCAATCCACCAACTGACCTGCTTTTTGGGATGTTGGAGGAAACTAAATAACATAAAAGAAGCCCCCAAGTACACAGATAAACTAGGCATAATTTGATACAAAGAGTATCCTAAGCTCAGGATTGAACCCGGGACCCAAGAGCTGTGATGTGTTAATACACCATTCTATTTAAACTCCACAACAAATCGGAGTCAGTTACACCCCCCACCCCCTTAAATCTTTACACATTAAGGAAAAACGATCCTATAATTATTTAATTTACTGGAGTGCCAACATTCTAAGTACATAAGTGCTGAATGAAGTCTATCTGAGGCGCTGCTACGTCACTCAGATTCAGTGAGGTGCTGTATGATTCGCAGTCAGAGACGAGACGTCTCACTATTCAACTCCAGCTCGGCAACATTTGCGTAGTCAGGCTCCACAAGCCCGTTATCCTGCTGGTTCTCATCCTCTTCCCTCTTTGCGATCTTGATGGACTCGTACCCGTGGTCTGTGCTTTCTGCAGGCTGCTCGGCAGGGGGTGAAGGGTACACATCTCTCACTGTAGCATACAGCTCGCTGGAGCTCGACTCCACCACCATGCCCCTGATCTCGCTGATGCTGCTGTAGTCATGTTCTTTCTCCTCCTCCTCCATCACTGACTTATCTACAGTGCGGTACAGGGCTGATTCCTGCAGGGAGGAAGGGGGACAGGGGAAAGAAATGAAGTGTCTGGTTTTACAGTGAAGCAATTTGGATTGTATCTGAATTCATTTAATTTAATAACACCAACTTCTAATTCACTACAAATTCTTTGTATTTGGTTAACAAGAGAACTGAACCAGAATGATGTAGAAAATTAAGCACTACTGCTGAGAAAGATTTGCTTTGAGGGGTCTCCAAGTTACTCTCACATTTGTGCCTGCAGTATGTAGGAGTTATTTTATTGCACCGTACAGCCCAGAGTGAAGATACCACTTTATTTAAAGAGATTCAATATGATACGTGTTTGTATGTGCGTGTGTCCATGATAACTCAAAACATAGTTCTACATTATCTACCACAATAATCCATGTGGGAATGAGACTGCACTACCTTGGTGGAGGTTTGCACTCTGAGTGCATTTATAGTTTATTGCATAATTTTTTTTGCATGATCTACACCAGGGGTGCTCACACTTTTTCAGGATGTGAGTTACTTATAAAATGACCAAGTCACAATGATCTACCCCAGATCTGCCCACTACAAAAATGCCAAATATATATTTATTTTCAAATATATTGAGGATTCTTTATATGTACAATGCATGTTGATGTACCTCTTGACAGCTGCAGAGATTTTATTGAAGATAATATTTCTGCCTAATTTTTAAAGTCTCAGAACAATGAGTCAGCTGCTTCAACGAATGCCTCTTTTACCATCTCTCCGTCTTCAAAGGACTTCTTGCTATTAACGATGACATGACTCACCCGGAAAGATGCTTCGGTGGCGGCTTTCGCTTTTGAAGTATGTTGTGTGAAAAATGACTGTTGTCCGGACAACTGGGATTTTAGTTCCTTTACTTTTCTCATTCTCAGCTCACTTTTCGACGGGAAGTTGGTGTCGTATTGTTCATGAACAGTCCGAAAATGTCGCTCCACATTTACCTTCTTTGGTATTACGATAGAACACAAGCAGTTGAGGCAAACGCACTTAGAAAATGTCATTGTGAAAAAAGTCCTCCTCCCATTCCGTACGAAAGTGATACGTTTTGGTCTCCTTACTTGGTCGAGCTCCACAACTCATTTTTGATGACCATAAGCCTTCTTTAAAAGAAAAATTTTAACTTGTCTTAAATTGTCTTATTAGCTTTAAATTGGAGATAGCTCGCCGACTAGCTTGTTAGTTTTGCTGCACATAGCACCATTGTTTGCGAATGCACGGTGATCTAAAGGTCAAAAATTCAGTTTTTTCTGACGTTGTCATCTGACTGGCGGACTTGTATGTCAATCAAGTGACGGGCTAGATAGATGATAGGCTAGGTCTATTTTTTTAATGTCATGCAATCTACCAATACTACCTCTGCGATCGACTGGTAGATCGCGATCGACGTATTGAGCACCCCTGATCTACACTATGTGGCTGAATATTTGTGGACATTGCTGCGCCACACCCATATACAGGCAACCATTAACTTTTGCCATGAAGTTGTAAGCAAATATACTGAAGTAACAGAGTGTGGGTTCCTTCCAGGTACTCCAATTTCCTCCCACAGTCCAAAGACCAGTGCTGTAGTGGTCAAAAAATAAGTGAGTACACGCTGCTATTCGATGTCGCGAATCGACCGAGGTGCGAAGCAGCACTTCAGCCCATGAAGTGGGTATCACCCTCCTGCAATGGGGGTCTTTTGAATCAATTGAAACTATTTATCACTTCATCACTTCTTTCTATTTACACAGTCGAGGAAATTTGCATTGATCAACTATAAAGTAGACCAAATTAAGTCAGTACACGCAACTCAGCCACTAAAACTAAACCACTACAGCACTGCCAAAGACATGTACATTAGTCTAACTGGCAGTTCCAAATTGGATAGGGGTGTGTGTGTGTGGCCCTGTGATGGTCTGGCAGGCTGTCCAGGGTGTACCCTGCGTATGCCCCATGCTGGCCAAGATAGGCTCGAACCTGTCCATGACCCTAGTAGAATTAAGTGGTTCAGCAAATGAATGAATGGAACTGAAAGTCTCGATCCTGTTCAAGCATGAGAATGATCCTCTGCACAAGGTGAGCTCCACAAGGGTGTGAAACCAAGGTTCAACCAAGTCAAGGCTGAAGTGAAACCACTGATCACCATTAGGATTAATAGGAATGCTCTAAACACCCCAGGCCTTGCCAAACAACATCAGTCAGATGACTTCACTAGTGCTCCTGTGAATGAATCAATGACTGTATAGAGTATATACAGCATTTGGGGAGAATAAACCATTCCCTTCAACCATGAAGACAAATCTAGTGGAAAGCCTTCCCAGAAGAGTGGAGATTATTATAATAGTAAACAGGTGATTTTATATGGACAGGGATATCTAAAAAGTACATACGAGTGTTACTGGGTAGGTGTTAAACTTTTGGCCATGCAAGTTAATGAGATTTAAACCCGAGTTAATGTAGCTATAAATAAGACAAATTTTGTTGCAGGATATCTTATTTTTCTCTTTCAGCATTGCCTTAGAATTGACAATGAGTGTTTTGAAACCAACATAGGCAGAAGAAATATTTTTAAAAATAAAAAACCTGAAAACTCTCTGACTGAGTGTTTATAGCCCTGTAGGCAGCCTCTTGTCCAATAGTCCTTTATAGAATTTATATAAAAGAGGTAATTGGATAAACAGTAACAATAGATCTGTTTAAGAAGCCATAATGATTCAAAGCTGAAGTCCCTGAACTACACTCAGAAGGTTTTATCAGTCCTGGTACAGTATTTTTTCCTCTCATATTCTGTCTGTTCCTCTAAACTACTCTGCTTGGCTGCATCTGGACTATGGAATGTCAGTTGATGACCTCTCTCTTAGAAAAAGCATGATTCACAAGGTTATCATACAGTGGATCTCTTTATGTAGAGCTCTGTTTATATTTTTGGTTCAGGATTTAGCTCCAACCCCAGCTGGAACAGCACTGTTTAAAATCCACTGAGACTCAGGTGAAGAGAGCTGGGTGATGTGTTATCAGTATCACAGCTTTCCATTTGAACCTGATTAAAGTGAAATGTTGCATCTCATCTGATAGCTCTCAGTGTGTAATGGATGAAGTAATTTTTTATTTATACAGCAAATCAATACGCAAGTCATTAATTAAGAAACCAAGTCCTGTAGTCAGTCAATACCACATGCCTCGGTCATCTGGGATGAAGATCAGTCTACAGGGTAGTGATTTTCCTTGCAGCTAAGTTTGTCCCTCACAGGTTTAATGTGGACATGCATACCATATGTGTGAAGTGGTCTACCTTTGTTATCTACTCAGATTTTCCTGCCCAAATTAGTTATAGCCAATAGTACTCATCAAGTATTGCTTTCCTATCTTTCAATCAACTCCAACCAGGAAGGGACGAGAACAAGAATGTGCCCCCTCTGTGATGCTGTCACCCACATCTTTATGAACTGCTGTGCATGCGTTTCCACTGGAATTTTAGCAGGTTGCAACTGCCCAATAATGAAAATATACATATGTTCATGTGTAACAAGAGAGTTTGGAAGACTTGCCTTTCATCTCACTTTATTTACTTTTTTAAACTAAGTATTAGTGCAAAAAAAAAAAAAACCCCGCAGAAATCACTGAATATACAAGCCAGAATATTACCGGAACACTAAATACCTCATGATATTACTTTTCATATAGCTGATAACAGCTTGCGTTCACTACCAGGGCACTCTTGACTTCTTGCAGACATATCCTAAATTCAAGGTGTCAAAAAGGCACAAGAATGCCTCTACCTTTCTAAAATAATCCCACAAATAATAAAAAAGACATATCTTCGAAAAACAGGGTTCTACAATTTCAACATTAATTTTAACTTCTACATGGCGATGGAAAACGAATAGTAGATGACAAATTCACCTCTATTTGATTTCTTGAAGAGAAACAGTTTTCAAGGTACGGAGCATTCGCAGTATACATGACTCAACTCCTTTATCAATCAGACAAATATATGTAATAACATTTGCTGAACTGTGTCGAAGAAGGGACTCAACATTATTTGGTAGACAGACGACAGATGGGACATTTACAATGACAAACTGTTGAAGAGGTTGAGAGCCCTGTGGCATCAGATGCTACATTCAGTTATGTCATATCAGTAAATGAACATAATTATCCGCCTCATATACAGTGAGAACAGTGAGAGACATTATGTCTGAGTGTATTATCGCCTTAGGATGAGAAGCGCTTCAGGCTCTTATCTTCAACACAGAGTTTACCCTGTCATCCTGTTTATGTCATCAAGTCACAGTCTTTATGCTTCAGCTCAAATTATTCAGCATTTCCATGCACGCACTGCCTGTAAAAATTACTGACATGATAGATTTGGACAGGACTAAAAACCCAGAGGTCCTCCAGCTATAATTCCATTACCCCACCTCTCACTGTAAAGTTAGTCCAAACTCAATAAGGCTACAGAGAACATAAATTCCTTTGCTCTCCAAGTAGCATTCTGTTTCTTTGTTGATCAGCGGATCCCTAGCTAACCACGTTCATCACTTATCCGTATACATATGATCAGCTATGATCAGATTATAAAAGAGAAGGTAGTGAAGAGGAATCTTCAACAACAGAACAGGAAGTAGAAAGTAAAGACTAAAAATAAATACTCTACAAACTTTTTTTAAGCACTCCACAGCTTCGTGGCTGTTATATTAGTTGTTATACTGGTTCAACAGTCATTATATAATAAATATCGGCCAGATGGGAGCACCTGGCCGGCGAAGCACATCACCCACAGTGCAAGCCTTTATGAGGGCTTTCTTTCTTTCTTTTTTTTTTTTTTTTAAGTGTAATTGTAACAAAAATAAAACAATGATATCACTTTACATACTGATTACCTGTTGAGCCATGTTTCATTAAGTTGTTCTCTTGCTGGCAGAGCACGCAGCTGTAGGCTAAACAATACCACGTACTGCCATGAAGGAGGGATATTCAGCTCAAACCGAAACTGTTACATGGGTGGCACGGTGGCATAGTGCTTAGCACATCTGCCTTAGAAGGTCACAAGCTTGGGGGTTTCTGTGCATTCTCCCCATGCTTGTGTGGATTTGCTCCAGGTACTGTGGTTTCCTCCCACAGTCCAAAGCCATTCCAAATTGCCCCTAGGTCTGAGTGTGAATGGTTAGTTGTGAGAGTTGTCCCTGTGAGATGGTCTGAAAAGCCACTTGTGGTGTACCATGCTTTTACCCAGTATTGGCTGAGATAGGCTCCAGCCTCCCTGCAACTCTAGTAGGATTGAGCGGTTTGGCAAACAAGGGAGTACATGTAACCTGTTCTTGTGCTTGTGTGGGTTTCCTCACATACTTTGGTTTTCTTTTAGCAGTCCAAAGACTGTCAGGTCAGCTGGTTACTCCAAGTTGGTGTAAAGTTGAATGATGTCCTTTTCTCCGAGTTAGCCCCATGATAGACTGGTGATCTGTCCAGGGTGTACCCTGTCTTTCACCCAGTGTCAGCTGCGACTGGCTCCAGCTCACTTGCATCCTTCAGTAGGATAAGTGGGAGAGATAATGGATGGCTGGAGGGTGTATGGATGGGGTAGAATGCATGTACACAGGACATGTGACTACATACGTGTGTCCCACTGTTACCTGATTCAGCTATCAAGAAGTGGAACTGTTACACTGACAGGGGACACGTGGAGCACAGTGTGCTAATGCAGATCAAAGTTTTCTCTCTCTCTCTCTCTCTCTCTCTCTCTCTCTCTCTCTCTCTCTCTCTCTCTCTCTCTCTCTCTCTGTGGGAAATAATGAGTTCGTAAAAGAGTTTATCATCTTTGATACACAGTGGCTGCATTTTATACAAAGCTGTCATAACAAACTGGGACTAAATAGTCTAGGAATTGAATACGCCTCATGTTCCTAGTAAAATAGGTAATTTGAAACTGACTAAATAATAAGCCACAGAGCTCTAACATGCAGCCACCCTAAAATAATTAGACAGCAATTCTAATAAATTAAATTAGTTAAAAACCTGTGACAAGGATCAACTGCATTTCACTTTCCTCTGTTCAAAATATCAACATTAAATCAGCCATCCTCCCTCTGCAATCTGACGGATCTAATTTCTGTTTTATTACTCATGCAAAGACAAAGAGACACCCTTTAGAATTTAATAAGGGGATCGGCAGACCCCAAAACATGATAGTGCTTATTAAGGACAGATTGATAGTACCGGTAATGTTCATCTACAAAAACCTTCCATCCATCCATTATCTATATCACTTATCCATCAGGGTTGGGGTGAGCTGGAGCCAATCCTAGCTGACTTCACAAGACAGGCAGAGTACGTCCTGGGCAGGTCACCAAACCATCACAGAGACAACCAGTTAGATTTTACTTAATTTTATTTTTTAACTTTTGATGTACTGTATTAATTCCACAGGGAAAATTTGCTCTGCACTTCATCTATCCAAAGTAAGTACACATACACATTCTCAGAGCAGTGAGCTGCCACACACTGCAGCAACCGGTGAGCAATTGGGAATTAGGTGCCTCACTCAAGGGCACATCATCCATGAAGGTGGAGGAAAGGATGGTGCTGCTCAACTCCCTTCGGGTTACATATTTTTCCTGTTGAATCGGGAGTCAAACAAGCAGCGTTTACATCCTAAAGCCGCTTCTCTAACTATTAGCCCACAGCTGCCCCCTTGAATTTTTTTTTTTTAACTATTTACATCTATAAGCAATTTCAGAGTACTGTAGTCTGTTGCTCCAAGTTGCTATTGTGAGGAAAATGAAGCACCGGGAGGAAACACACAAAAGTACGAGGAAGAGAAATGAACTCTACACGGAAAGGCCAAAGCACACAAAGTTCAAACTCAGGATCTTCTTGGTGTGAAACAACAGTGCTATCCACTGTAGTGTAACCACTGTGCCGCCCTCAATATAACCTTTATGCAAAAATACCAAAATTCTGGAAAAGTGTAACTTTATTGGTTGAATCCACAGTCGCACCCTTATCATACTGGGTATAATACTAAATACATACTAAAACATGAGTCTAACCACCGTTCCAACCCAAATGAGAAAAAAAAAATATTCTGTTTCCTAAATATTAAAAATTAAAATAACATTTACAGCCTACACTGGGAGAAGGCGGGGAACATCCTTAATGGCTCGCCAACCCATTGGAGGGCAACACGCATACGCAACAATTCACACTCACACTCACTCACACCTTGGGACAATTTGGAGCAGCCCATTAGACGAATGTGTATGTTTTTAGACTGTGGGAGGAAACCGAAGTATTTAGAGAGAAAGCACAGAGAGAAGATGCGACTCCATATAGAAACAGCTCAGCCCAGAATTCAAACCCAGGCCTTTTTGTGGTGAGGCAGACGCCACCATCCTCACACTGTATTTATCTGTACGTGAAACAGATACAAGTTTATAAGAATTCCGATCCAATCTATACAAAGCTTTTATCATTATTAACAATACTTTTTTATACTATTAAATTTCTTTTTATATTAAATAACTCTAACCCAAGCACAAACCAATAATTCAGATGCTTGAAGGCTTCCAATGAGCTGGACAGCATCTGGTGATTATTGCATCCCCAAGAGATGAATAGGTTCCCCAGACCCATACACCCAAGTATGACAGATAAAACAAATCACCAGCAGCCCACTCAGAGCTGAGGTTCTGTACATACACAGTAAGGAGGGGTGACCCTAAACCAATTCCACATGGGTACTGCGGAGGGAACAACGGAGTGTGACGTGGTGGGTAACAATAAATTGCTGACTTTAGATTCGTGGAGGTGCAGGTGGCCTGGGTGAGAGGGCAAACCTGGCTGCTGTGCACACCTCATCCTTATTACAGATGAGCTAATTGGATGTTGGGCCCAAGTCCAAGGAAGCAAACATACAGACAGAGAGGACAAAGGGAAGATGTGAGTAAAAGGTTGTATGTCTGTGTGTGTGTGTGTGTGTGTGTGTGTGTGTGCCGAGGTAGGAAAGCAAACGGCATCTCAGCTTGCAGGAGCAGCATGAGCTGTCCATTTTGCACAGATGGCTTCATTTGCATGCTATGGCTGCACAGCCACCTAGATCATAATTAAGCAGAAGTCACCAGCTAGTGCTTCCCCTCCTGTGTCTAATTTTATCTTTTTCCATCTCAGGGGTAGAAAAAAGGACAGCTAGCTCCAGGAGATACCAACTTTATGACCTTTAGAATGATTATTGATGACCACTGCGATTAGGCAAACACATGTTCAAGTAGCACTTATTAGATTTAAATCAATCAGTCACCTTTTGAACCCATCAGGCCATGCCTTAGCTGAACGCAGAACACACTTACCTGAGTGAAGTATCAACACAAACTTCCAAGTACTGCAGAAATCATGCAGCGGATTTGCACGGTGTCTCATGCAACACTAAGAGGTCAGTCTGTCTTCCATTTATGGTAAAGGAATGTGGCGCGTATTTATTCCGTATGGGGAAAACACTGATTTAGTTAATTAAAAATATTGGCAATGCGGGCACGTTCAGGCACCCATATCTTAGGAAAACACCTCAGGTGCCCCTTTCATTCTATTTATCAATTGACTTGAGTTTTTGGATTTTGTTACCTTTAATAATTCTTAAATTGTTTACTTTGGAATTAAAAAAAAACAAACAAAAAAAAACAAAAACAAAAAAAACAGTATGATGTCTTTTTACCCATTTCCCCCTCCCACACTAACCCAGTCTGAATCAGAGGAAAATGGCTACTTAAGATTTGTTCGCTGTTTAGGTTGTCTGTGTTACACTAAATATAATTCAACGTGTGATGTTTGAAAAGGAGGCGGGGCTGAAAATATACTCATAAAACTCATTTGTTCAGCATTCAGAGAAGAAAAGTGTGACGAGAGAGCTTTTATTTTGATATGGTCTCAGTCAATGTTATATGATACGTTACTCACGCACGGCGTCAGTTTGGCAGTTAGTGAGTCGAGATTCAGCAAGTGATACTTAACATGTAATGCATTCAACTCTTTCAGTAAAAGTTATAAACTACACCACTTCTCCGTCCATTTCGCGACAGTGTCAGAAGTGGTAGCTTAAACGCCTCTGAAGGGAGAGAGAGAAAAGCGGCAGCGAGTTGAGGAGAAGGGAAGAAAAGCGACGGAAGGGAAGAAAATGAGAACATCGAGGGTTGCCGAAGTAGCACGCTTCGACTTCACCCAGCCTTCTACATGGCCGATGTGGAAGCAACATTTTGCACGCTTTAGGATTGCAACGAAGCTGGATAAGGAAGACCAGGATGTACAAGTAAATTCACTCCTGTGTGCAATGGGCAAAGACGCTGAGCCTGTGTTTAGCACATTTACCTTCACTGGGCAGGAAGCCACGAATTACTTCGCTACTGTAATGAAAAAGTTTGATGAACAGTTTGTGCTGAAACGTAAGGTTATTCACGAACGTGCCTCTTCTCACCGACGCTGCAAACAGAGTGGGGAAAGTGTTGAGGCTTTTGTACGTAACCTGTACGAGCTGGCAGAGCACTGTGACTTTGGGGTTAGTAAGGATGAACACATACGCGACAGACTAGTCATTGGGATCGCGGATGGAGAAGTGTCCCAGAAACTTCAGCTAGCGCCCGAGCTCACGTTAGAGAAGGCAATCCAAATGGCTTGCCAGTCGGAGCTCGTGAAAAACAAACACAAATGAGAACGGACAGTGAAAGTGAACGAAGTAAAACACAAGTAGTTCAGAAAGTTTAAAAGGGGCTCCGCTGGGAAGTGGAAAGGCGAAAGCAAAGACAGAACAGAGGGAAAGTGCATGAGATGGGTGCGTGCCCTGCATATGGGAAAAAGTGCAGAAAATGCAACAAAACAGGGCATTTTGAGATAGTGTGCAAAACAAAGACTGTAAAAGAAATCACCACACAAAACGAAGATGAAGAGTCAGTGGGTGTATTCTTCTTGGGGTCTATTTGCAATAAATCTGGTGCAGATGGAAAATGGCACATTGATCTCCCAATCAGTGGCAAAATGCTAGGCTTCAAAATAAACACTGGGGTAGATATTACTGTCATGTCACACAGCTCATATCTCAGCCTCCCTAAGCGACCAGCCCTGTGTCAGACAGCAGCAGATGTGCGCAGTCCTGGGGGCAAGTTTGAGTGCATGGGGAAGTCCCTGGCTACCACTGAACGAAAGGGGCAAAGATACAGCTTTTAGATTTTCGTTGTGAGTGCTGCGTGCACAAACAATCTGTTCAGCCATGCAGTTGCATGCAAGATGGGACAGGTGCAGAGAGTGAACGAGTTGGAGTGTGACAGTGTCTTCGGTGACATTGGACTTTTAAATTGCAAGCCAGTAAAAATAAAGCTCAGATAAGATGCTCAGCCCTACAGCGTCACCACCCCACGGCATGTCACCTTCCTGCTGCTCACAAAAGTGGAGCAGGAGCTGGACCGCATGCAGTTGCTGGGGATCATCGAAGAAGTGAGAGAGGCCACGGATTGGTGTGCGCCGATGGTTCCAGTGGTCAAGAAGAACGGCAAAGTCCGAATATGCTTGGACTTAAAGCGACTAAATAAAGCAGTCAGGAGAGAGAGGTTCATCTTGCCTACTCTGGAGGATGTGATGCCGAAATGGTTAGGGGCCGCTGTCTTCTCGACCCATGACGCGTCCAGCGGTTTCTGGCAGTTACCCCTGAACTCAGCCAGCCAGAGGCTGACTACTTTCATTACCCCGATAGGGAGATTCTGTTTTAAAAGACTGCCCTTCGGAATCACCTCTGCTTCTGAAATATTTCAGAGAGAAATAAGCACCCTACTACGCGAACACAAAGGCACAGTCGTGGTGATAGACAATATATTAGTGTCAGGCAAGACTAAAGCAGAACATGACAGCAACCTGAAAGCTGTAATGGAGACAATCAAGGCATCAGGACAGAAACAGAAACAGAGTGCAGATACTAGCAGATCGAAAAGTAGCGTCTGGTGGGAGTCTGGGCATGCGAATGATTCTCACGTTACCTACATTGCATGGAGAGCTTTTGTCTAGAAACCGACCATAAGCCATTAGTGCCACTGATCAACACCTACGACCTGGACAAAGCACCACTGAGATGCCAGCGCTTGCTAATGCGCCTCATGACATTCAATGTGAAGGAAGTACATGTGCCAGGCAAACAACTCATAGTTGCAAGCACACTGTCCTGAAACCCATTGAAAGTCAGTGAAGCGACAGATACAGACGAGGACGTGAAAGCCTACGTTGAAGCGGTGATGGCTACCCTGCCGGTGTCGGACGACAGACTGGAGAAGATCCGAGCGGCAACCTTCCAGGATGAGGATCTCTAGAGAGTCACCCACTACATCTGTCACAGCTGGCCAACTTCAAGGTTGCAGTTGGCACACACGCTCCAGGGCTACCACACAGCAAGAGCTCATTTGTCCGAAGCCAACGGCTTGCTACTGTACAACGACAGAATCGTCATCCCGGGGTCACAGCGCATGGAAGTGCTGTCCAAGCTCCACGAGGGTTACTTCGACTTGACCAAGAGCCGGGAGAGAGCCAAGATGTCGGTGTGGTGACCAAGCATCGGAACAGACATTACCAGGTGCGTTACAACATGTGAGTTCTGCATCACACACAAATCTACTCAGAACAGAGAGACATTAATGACTACTCCATTACCCAATGTGCCATGGCAGGAAATACCTGCTGAGCTGTTCGAGTTAGACAGGAAACAGTACTGAGTTGCAGTTGACTATTATTCCCGTGATATAGAGATTGCCCACCTTTCTAGTGCAACTAACAAGCAAGTGATCAGCTGCCTCAAGAGCATTTTTGTACGTTGGGGTATTCCCTCCGAGATCATCACTGATAACGACACACAGTTCGTTTCCGTCGAGTTTAATGAGTTCAAGAACACGTATGACTTCCAACATACAACATCAAGCCCGCACCACCCGCAGGCAAACGGCGCTGCAGAGCTAGACTGCCAAGCGGATCTTGCGCCAACCAGACCCACACTTGGCGTGGATGAATTACAGCGCCATCCCAATCCATTCTACTGGACAGAGTCCTGCCCAGCTTGCAGTTGGTCGCCAGATCAGAACGAGAGTGCCCACTCTCACAAAACATCTGCAGCCCTGCAATGTCAATCTGGAGCGGCTGAAAGCAAAAGACAGACAGGCAAAGCAGGCCTACAGATTCTCCTAGAACAGGAGACACTCGCGCATGACCTTCCAGCTCTACACCCTGTTCAGCAGGTAAAGGTCAAGCTGGATGGTGAGAAGAGATGGATGACTCCTGGTGTGATGGTCTCAAATGCACCAGAGCCACGGTCATGCATGGTGAGGACTGAGCAAGGCACAGTCACACGTAGAAATCGTTGACACCTGCAGCTCATCCCAGAGCAACCCAGCTGGGCTGGATAGACACCAGCAGAGGACCATGCCCAACTAGCCAGTGTGACCGCAAGTGAGCCAGCTCAGCCCGCATCAGCACCAAAGGCTCCAGATCAAGCATCACCAGAGCGAGTGCCGGTCCAGGTGCCATCTACACCAGTTCCCTTGGTCAGGAGGTCATCAGGGACAACTATCAAGACTCCTGTGAATTTCAAGGACCTTTTCAGATAAATGTCTAGTTTACAGAAATAATAAATTAATCAGTTAAGTTAAAAGAAATACTAAAGAATAAGTTAGAATATGTTCTCCACAGGAAGTTTGCTGTAATGTTTTAGTACAGTCAGTCAGTTTAAGAGAAACATGGGTATAGAATTAATGACCTACTTAAAATTATTTGTTTATTCATTATTAGTTTGAGAAACAAACTTAAGGGGGAGATGTGATGAGAGAGCTTTTATATTGATATGGTCTCAGTCAATATTATATGATACGTTACTCACGCACAGCGTCAGTTGTGAGTGAGTCGAGATTAAGCGAGTGATACTTAACATGTAATGCATTCAACTCTCAGTAAAAGTTATACACTACACTTCTTGTCCGTCCATTTCGTGACAAAAAGTGTAAACAAACTTTTGGCAATTGCACCTAGAGTTAACCAAAATAGAACACCCAAACCAAATCATGGGTCGCAATATATTAATCTTAATATAAATAGAGAGAATGTTGAGTGCAGCTTGTTTTAGAAAACATTAAATCTAAAATACAACAAAATATGACTGTGTTCTAGTAAGGCAATATTTAATTTATATTTCTGTCACAGGAATTATAAATAGCATGTTACTGGCCATGTAGTGTAGAGGTGTACAACAGCAATGGTGTGATTATGTTAAGAAACTATTTGGGACTTAGTTGAAGATTTTTTACATTAATCATGTCACAAAGATAAATATCAGCAAAATGCAAAAATGTTATGTTTTAGATTAAAATGATATTAATCCCATAATTTATGCACTATGAGTTCTTAGTGTAGCTCTTTTGTAATACTTTATTTTGTGGTTGTGTACAATGACACTCACTCACTCATTTGCAAGAACCGCTCTCTCCTACTAGGGACACAGATCTCAGCCGACACTGGGCGAAGGTGGAGTACACCCCGAACAGCTCACCAGACCATCTGTTGGCGAGGCTAACACACAAAACTATTCACAGTCACATCCACACCTAGGGGCAATTGGAACAGACGATTAAGCCTACTGTGCATGTTTTTTGACTGTGGGAGGAAACCGGCGCACCCATAAGAAACCTACACAAAAGCATGGACAGAACGTGCAAACTCCACAAAAAATGTCCAGGAATTGAACTCATGACCTTCTTGTTAGTGAGGCGAATGTGCAACACACTAGGCTGCATTATAAAACAACAAGCTCATTCAAAGAAAATTTTTCATCTAGACGAAAGGCGGCATGCTGGCGTAGTGGTTAGCATGCACGCCTCACAACCTGGGTTCGATTCCCAGGCTCGAGCATTTCTGTATGGAATTTGCATGTTCCCCCACTGCTTGCGTTGGTTTCTTCTGGGTACTCTGGTTTTCTCCCACAGTCGAAAAACATGCCTATTAGGCAAATTCGCTGCTTCAAAGGTGTGAGTGTGAATGGTTGCATACGTGTTGGCCCTGAAATGAGCTGGTGGGCTGTTCAGGGTTTATCCCGCTTTCATCCAGTGTCGGCTGAGACGGGTTCAGCCACCCTGTGGCCCTAGCAGTTCGGCAAACCATGATAATACATACAAAGATATACATTGGTTAAATCATTGGCCTCATTTTTACCTATTAATCTAAAATGTGAAAAAAATTCTTGCTAAATAATTTGACTGATTATTCTAAATAATATGTGATTGAGTTTTAATGTTTTTATCTACAGAATTATTTAAAATATGCTTCACAGCCACTTAAAACCTACAACACATTTAATTACCTAGACCAGGGGTTCCCAACCTTTCCCAACTCAGGGCCCACTTGAAGGTCTTGAAAATGTCTGTACACCCC
>JAQNCB010000001.1:56172850-56183628 GCA_030068295.1 Euristhmus nudiceps
TTTTATTTCTACACAGAACATTCATACTCCTAAAGTACATGTGCGATAAGACTTTATTATGTTCATTCTTTCAATTGAGAAAGTTTGAAAATCGGGTTGTTTGGCTTTAAAATAGCTGATTATCACATGACCTTTATTCTGGACAGTGCTACTGACGGACAACTCTCTCATGCACTCATTTGCTGAACTGCTTAATCCTATTCAGGTCACAGGGAAGCTGAAGCTTATTTCAGCTAACACTGGGTGAAGGCAGGGTACACCCCGAACAGCTCCCAGACCATTACAGGGCCAACACAGAGACAACTATTCATATTCTCATGTCTTTGAACTGTGGGAGGAAGCCGGGGAACCCCAAGAAAACCCACACAAGCACAGGGGGTATATGCACACCCACCACAGAAATGCCCAAACCTGGGACCTTCTTGCTGTGAGGTGGAAATGCTAACCACTACAGCAGCCCCAGGATAATCTGTGATGTGAAAATCAAGATATGCCAAACCATGGCTGAACATTTTAGTGATAAATGATCACTCAAAGAAATAATTACTTTCATTATTTTCATTGTTATTATAATCAATGACTCCTATTTTATACATAACTGTATATCATAAATCCAGCTCAAATTTGACACACATAAATAAAAAAAAAATAAAAAAAAAAAGAGAGAGAGAGATGTAATGGGGACACACTTCATGTCCCATCACCTTTTATCTCTCTACACTCACTTCACTTCAAAGTGCATTTCAGTATTCTGTCCTACAAAAACTCCCTCATCTTAAATGATCAGAGTGACACTCCTCATTAAATATCACCAGGAGCCTGACAGCAGGGAAGCCTGTGAGAATCACTGCACATCTCCTCTCTGAATCTTTTTAATGTGAGATAGAGATTAGCTCCCGCTGAACAAGCCTGTGCCATGATGAGACGTGTAGCTGGGCAGATAACGGGTGAGCCGTGTGTGTCAGAGGGTTGTGCCATCTGCACTCTGCAGAGATTGGAAACATGTAAAGCCACATCCTGCAAATCTGTGACAGCATGGCTGCTGATATGCTAAGGATCATCATGTATGTGGCGAGAATGTGATCCTCCACAAAACAGACACTCAGAATGAAAAGAACATTTAAACCATGCTGTATCTTCTGGAGCTCGATTTCCTGGTTTAAAAACCAAGAAACAACCTCACTGAAACACACGTTACAGGGCAGAGGATGTCTTTAAAGCCAAAAAACATGGGACCTTGAAAACCCAAGGCTGAAGGATACCCGCTGTGTTATTGTGTGTATACACCCATCACATTCAGGCAAAGACCATGAAGATCCTGAAAATTCATGAATTTTTCATCCTGAAAATTTAGATTAACGCAGTTCATCTAATTCAAGGGTGCTCAATACGTCGATCGCGGTCTACCAGTCGATCGCAAAGGTACTATTGGTCAATCGCATGACATTAAAGAAATAGACGTCAGCCTATCAGCTATCTAGCCCTTGATTGACGTACAGGGCTGCCAGTCACCGTGCATGCGCAAAAAGGGAACCAAGTGCAGCAAACCTAGTCAGCGAGTTACCTCCAGTTTTAAGCCTTCGCTTTTTTCTTTTAAACTAAAGAAAGCTTATAGTCATCAAAAACGAGTGGTGGAGCTGGACCAAGTAAGAAGGCCAAAAACGAATCACTTTCATACGGAATGGGAGGAGGACTTTTTTCCCCACAATGTCATTTTCTAAGTGCGCTTGCTTCACCTGCCAGTCTAGTTCCATCACAATACCAAAGAGGGGAAATGTGGGCGGAATTTTTCGGACTGTTCATAGAAAATAGTACACCGACTTCCCACTGAAAAGCGAGCTAAGAGAGAGACAGGTGAGGGAACTACAATCCCAGGTGTCAGGACAGCAGTCATTGCTACTGAAGCATCCTTCCGGGTGAGTCACGTGATCGTTAATAGTAAGAGGCTTGTAGCTGGTTGTCAGAAGCTACAGTCTGGGCGATGCATCCCTGGCTTATTCAATTCAACGCAAGTTATCAAAGTAAACCCGGGTAATTACAAAAAATGTTCATAGTTAATTATGTTGTGTTGTTCAATTTTGGATTATGTGGTTGTGCAGGTACATCAATATACATTGTGCATATAAAGAATCCTCAATATATTTGAAAATAAATACGTTTTGCATTTTTGTAGTGGGTAGATCTGTGAGACTTGGTCATTTTATAAGTAGCTTGCATGCTGAAAGAGTGTGAGCACCTCTGATCTAATTGAATGCATTTCAGCCACAGCCAGGATGCACGCCATTCCATATCATGCAACTTTACAATGCAAAGGATTTAAGCAATGGGGTCGCAAATCCACACATCGCCATGTGACAGCAGCGACAACCAGTGAGAGTGGGGCTTGAACCCCCAACCTTGGGATTGGCAATCCAGCATCTTACCAACAGGCCACCACTGCAACACAGTTGATCTAAAAATATGCAGCTTTTTCCCCCAATACATTCATCCATGCCAGGTAATTAACGTGCATGCACCATGTCCAATGTGTACTACAACCAATCAGATGGCACCACGCATTTAACTCATTTTCACTGTATCGGCCTGCTCCTTATAAATACTGAACCATATTCTGTACTTTTCATTCATTCTGCAGGTTTTCTTGTGTCCACATCTGTGTTCAACTAACCACACCATGCTTGTACTATGGCAATGAGGTCCCTGCTAGGTTTTACTTAAGGCATAAATACATAACTGCTGTCGTTACTATATCCATATTAAATTCTTACCTCGTCCTGATTCAACCACATCTGCACTATGTTCTTTTGTCCAACATTCAACCACATCCTCCGCATCTATCAAGCGGGATGCACTCATTCTGCCAAACCGCTTAATCCTACTAGAGTTATGGGGACTCTCGAATCTCAAAACCGAGCAAAGGCAGGGTACACCCTAAACAGTTCACCGCCACATAACTGGGCCAACACACACAACCTCACACCCAAGAGCGATTTGAAACAGCCAGTTAGCTTAATGTGCATGTCTTTGGACTGTGGGAGGAAACTGGGGTACCCAGAGGAAACCCGCGCAAGCAGTAGGAGAACATGCAAACTCCACGCAGAGGACAAGACATGAACTGAGGACCAGTGCTAACCACTGATCTCTATGCAAAAGACACAACACAGCGGTACAGAATGCTATACAAGTTATAGTGCGAGCTTCTAGTTTTATGACAAGCGGAATGTACTGTACAAGCGCAGCCAAAATGGGAATGTGACACCACTTTACAAGAACTCTTCAGTCCATTATCACTGAAGTGATTTATTAAAGTAAGCTGAACACTCTGCTGGGGCCTACAGCACAATACTGAAGGTAAATTCCAGCCTTTTAAAAAGCTCTAGAGAGGCATACACACATTACTGAATTTAATTCTCCTAAATTCAGTATTTCAAATAAGTAGCTGATTAAATTAAAGACATTTAGTTTAATAACAGTTGCATGTGCATTCTGATCTAAAAGAGGACAGCTCATGTTTCCTTGAATTCAGAGATGAATGGAGGGTCAGTCTGTCCATCCCCCTCTTCCAAGGCCGATTTATCTGATTTCAGATGAGATGGGTGGAAGGATGGGGGTAGTGCAATTCTCCAGTGAGTGACCCCCCTCCACCCCATTGCTGAATTTATTTGGTTTGGGAAAACGGGATTTGGGGTGTGGCAGAGGAATAGGGAATGTGTGTGGTATGTCAATGTGGTGTGTGTGTGTTTAGAGGGAGTGTTCCTGCATCGCTGATGCTTACCATGACCTTTCCAGTAAACCCATTCATCACAGAGGCTCCTCTGGGATGGAAACCACCGTGTATCATTGTATATCTTTCCTCTCCTATATTCCTTTCTATTTTATATCACGTATTCACAAATAGCCTCATTTAAAAACCTAGGTAATATATGGAGGCAGTATAGCTGCATAGTAACGAATACAAAAGGTTAAATAAATAATAGGGCAGCTGTTGTGGATGATAACATGCATCTTCCTCTTATACAATATTTATAAGGATAAATATTTGCTGAGAATTTGCTAACATTTCAATTAAAATACCAACACTAACACAGTATCAGTTACAGTTTTACTCACTGACTCATTTCTGAATTACTTAATTCCACTATTATGGTCACTGGGAGGCTGAAGCCTATCTCGGCCTACATTGGGTGAAAGCTGGGTACCCCCTGCACACAGTGACGAGCTCTCCAGACACTACAGGACAACACACACAACTACAACCACTCACATTAATATAAGCACCTAGGAGCAATTTGGAACAGCCAGTTAGCCTACTACGGTATGCATACCTTTGGACTGTTTAAGGAAACCGGAGTACCCAGAGGAAACTTAGACAGGCACGGGGAGAACATGCAAAGTTCACATAGACATGCGCGATCCGAGGACCTACTTTCTTTGAGTGCTAATCACTACGCCATTATGCTGCTCGATGACAGTTTTATTATATACAGGTAGATAAAAATGTTCAACAAAAACTATATGACATCACCAAAAGTGGAAAGGAGATGAATTAGTGCTAAATTTTGACGACAGATGAGCTACCGGTACTTGTTGCAGCAATGACATTCAGAACAGTATATCAGCGGTAAACATTTCACCTTTTCAAGCCCCCAGCCTAAAAAATTAACAGAATCGCTCCAAACCGATGAAATTCCTTCTTCTGAGTTGCAAGACATCTGGCATCAGAATAGAAATGAACCAATTAGAAGACTGCCAGCCACACAGCCGTGGGTGAGCACCAGAATACATTAGCAAGTGGTGACGGCCAGGATGACTGCAGGCAAAGCCGAGAATTTAAATTCAGACATGACTTACAAAGCAGCGACGACCAGCAAAATTATGCTGAATGTAATAGGGGGCTTCACCTGTCAGTACGTTTACACTGGAGGAAACATCCTACCATTAATGACAATTAAGCCAAAAAAAAAAAAATATGCTGCATCTCAAATAACGAGCTCAAAAAAATAGGGCCGGTAGGTAGACACATGCTACTAACAATAATGGTAGTGTCTTTTAAAATGACCCTAATCTTCAGACAGTTTCTTCCACTCTGCTAGCTCTTGTACAATCTTAGTCCAGACAATGGATCGCTTCTCCCTACACTATGGTGTTGTACAAATCAGTCTGTACTTCAAGCCGGCTGTAGTTACCTACAGAATAAATGTACATTAAAAACGTTGCACTGTGATGTCTTTTAAAGCGCCTGTGCCTGGGACGCTACTCAATTATCCATAAAAATCAGCATGACTCTGGTTTCACAAAAAAATAAAAACACTTACTGTTGATATTTCTTTAAAACCATCTGCACAGTTTTCACAGCCAATAGCAATCAACCCTTTTAACAAGGAAGCAACATGTATCCACAACACACCCCAAGAACCTCCTTTTTTTGTTGTTTTATTTCTTTTGCCATTACCAGCGGTTAAAGCCAATTAGCCACAAGAGAGGGGGCGGTGCGCAGTCCAAGTTACTCTTCACATCATTGGCCTAAATAAAGTTAACCATTAGAATACAGTGCTGAAACTGGCCACACACTAAAACACATTCTCCTTGGCTGTTTCTGTAAGTTACTATTAAATATAAAGCACTTGTACTGACCCCGTAGGTGAATATCACACCAAGAAAATAACCAGCTGGCAGGTGCCGCAACGTATACAAAAATCAGATCAATCACAAAACTGACAGGCCCGTCGGTTTATATTTATTTTTCTCGCATAACGACAAAAAAAAAAAAAGTCAGAACAATTTTGCCGCGTAGGTTGGGTTAGGGGAGATCCCACTTTTTTTTTTTTTTTAATTACGCCTTACTTCTCACCTTGACGACTTCTGACAAACAACAAACAAAAAAGAAAAAGGAAAAAAAAAACAATAGGTTTACATTAAGCTTAACACGGTGCTAGGAGAACACTAGCATGAACATACATAAACACTGACATATAGCTTCATAACAGCTGTCTGGCTGAGCGCCTGATCACTCTATCAAGACGGTAATTTGAGTGCAATGTGAAATTCCAGAATCGTTAAAGGAAATATGATAAACCGCCAGAGTTGTTACCGGTAGCCATTTTTCATGTGTCTCCTAAACCGTCCACAGGATCATCAATAATTCTCTCAGAATATGCCTATAATGGCCATTAGTCACTCATCTATCCTGGGGATGGAAAAGCTCATCTATGGTACTCTGAGGCCGTGGCCTCAATACAGGATGAAGACTGAAGGACAGGCCTTAGTATAGGTGGAATATAAAAAGGAAGGACACATTAAATTACATCTGAAGAGTCCATGTAAACTTGACACAAACTCCTTCCCCAAGCCCAGGACTGTTCTGCTGTGAGACCTGTGGATGTGTGAACCACTATGTTCCCATGCTGCCCTGTGCAAGACCAGCTTTATCTAAAAATAAATAAGCAGTCTATGAGGAGGAATGAAGGCTTTGCTTAGGCATTTCAAAACAACTTCACAGCTAAACCTGTATCAACTTAAACCATGGAAAAGCCCAGGCAGTAAAATCTAGTGTATACACATGCACTTAAACAGTATCCTCATGTCAACAGTCCTTTCGACAGCTGTATTGATCCAATTCAATACATAAAAAGCTCAGCTGCTCTGCTCTGTATATTTAGCAATTAGTATTCATTGGGGAGCTGCACTCAAAGCCAAACAGCATGATAGATGTATCCTCACAGAGTGTTTCCTGTCCACAGAGCTGACATGACGTCTCTTGATTAAATCCTCCTCTCAAAACCACATTCTAGTAGTGGGGTTTCCTTCAGCAGTTCTCACACAGTTCACTTCAAACTCACAGCCTTCAGCAAGAAATTAAATCAACTGGACAGAGGGAAGATCACAGGAAGCCCCGGTCTGCACCCGGGCAGTCTTCCAGGCTTAAACAGACTTGTCCTGAGAGCAGGACAGGAATAGGAGTTGGAACGTCACGCAGCCGTCCCAGCAGTAATGTGGGAATGTGGATCCTGTCACATGGAAGCTCGGTGGGATCTCCAAATCTGTGATACAGCAGATGATATGAAGAGAGATGCTCCAAGTAAAGAAAATCTCGGAGTACGGTCATGCAAACTGATTAATTACTCAACAGATCATCAACACCGGCATGTGCCAAAATGGATTTTCATGCCTCATAATAATAAGAAAAAAGGTCATAACACTTTTACCTATTAAAACTAGGAAATTAAAACTTTCATTAAAGCGAGGTCTATGAAAGTAGAATAGTGTAAATCGATCAGACAGTCTGCCCCAATTCTCACAATTCATGGAATTCAATAGACAGAATCAGGTTCACGGTAATAGACACACAACAGCATATCTCAAATATTCTGGTATATTGAGTCATTAATTAATGCATCTGTATTACAGTACAGGGATCCCTCACTTTTCACGGTTAATGAGGGGTCGAGACCCTCCACGAACACCGAATTTCTGCGAAGTAGGATTGACCCCCCTGACTGATGTATATGTACATATATCAATAAATACATATTCAATGCTATAAATGCTTTTAATAACAATTAAACATTCAAAAACAACACATAAGATGTAAATATAAATAAAATATAAACTAGAAAAGCACTTAGTGTGCAGACCTCCACCAGGCCATAGGGTCACTAAACTCTTTTCTTTATTTTTTAAACTTTTGCTGTACCATTTCAGTTCTACGAGCCCTTATATTCTCTCAAGCTAACATGATTATTAAGTGGTATAATAAATGGTATAACTAAAAACAAGTGAATTTTTCAGTTTAAATAGTTTTTATTGAATGCAAAGTGCAACATAATATTATGTAGATAAACACCATTATTTAGGAGTAGATATTAACAATACAAGATATTGAGGGTTGCATGCAAGTTGTGCAAGAAATATACAATCACTTGAGCACAATAGCAAAATATTCACAACGAGAATTCCAAGTAATAACGATGCCACATAATATTTGACGAGTTAGAAGCATTTTTGTGAAAAACGGCCCTCCCTCTCAATAGTTAAGAATTCTTCCAAAAAATCCTGGATCCAGACTGTGATCCGGATCACCTCCAAAATCTAATTGATTGTTACTTTTGCTCGTCCGGACATTCGGTAAAAATTTGGTGAAAATCCGTCCATAACTTTTTGAGTTATGCTGTTAACAGACAGACAGACAAACAAACTCCGATGATTACATAACCTCCGCTGGCGGAGGTAATAATATAAAATACATTTGTGTAATTGTACATGGATGTAAATAAAGTGTAAGAAAAGTCTTGACTTCCGCCTTTTCTGTCACACGAATGCTGTTTTTTTTAATGCCGTCCCAAAGCAGAGTCAGTTGTGACCTTGCGGCCTTTCCATTAACTTTTTCCCTATTTAACAGTGAAAAAGTTAAGGGAAAGGCTGCAAGTTCACTACCGACTCCGGTTTGGGACATTGTCTCTGAAATCTCGCAAGATGATTGGTTGAGACGAATTTCCCAGCAGAAGAAGAGGCTGAGATTCAAATCAGTCAGTAGCCACCCTTCACTGCATTTTCCTCAACTTTTCCCTTATTTTGACTTATTTTTTATTTTTCGATGAATACTTTAAAAAAAAAAAAATCCGCGATGCACTGAAGCCGCAGAACCTGAAGCCCAATATAGCGACGGATGACCGTAGTCTACACTTGTACTGGTGGATGTTATAATATCTGGTGAGTAGTGATTCTTTCATGGTCCTATTTTAGTAGATTACTAACTCACTCACTCATTGCTCAACCGCTTAAATCTATTGGGGCCGCAGGGAGACTGGAGCTGATCACAACAAACACTGAGCGTACAAAACCATTCACACTTACTGTACATCCACACCTACAGCCAATTTGGAACAGCCTCTTAGCCTAACGTGCATGTATTTGGACTGTGGGGGGAAACCCAGACAAGCATGGGGAAAACGTACAAATTCCACTCAGAAACCTGACTCAAACCCAGGACTTTCTTGCTGTGAGGCAGACATACTAACCATTTCACCACAGTGCCACCCAATAATGACTACAAACCTTTATCAGTAGTACAGAATTATTGAATATATGCATTCAGGAAATGACAACAGGTTTACGGTGATCCTGACAAAAGCAGTGATACAAAGCAGTTGGAGAACCTGCAAGAATTCCTAACTCGGAATCCAAGACAAGTTTGTACAAGTTCCAGAGTGGTCTTGTTGATGAGAAAGCTCGGCATAAAAGATAATGAGCTCAGGAACTTTGGAAGTAATTCAACAAATGATCAGAAAAAAAACAATCCAAAATCCTAAAAGCATATTTGATAATGCTAAAACAAAGAAGAAAAAAAAAGACAAGAGTCCATGAAAATCTTTACCAAAGTGTTTTTAAGACAAATGGATTGAACAACTATTACACAACATGTACAACAAAAATTTTGGCAAATTCCTAGTACAATTGTGGATATGCCAAACTCGTGTTTAAAACGGGAGCTGTGCTGGCCTGGTGGTAGGGCGCTAGCTTACTGATCCCAAGCCGCACTATCACCGAGTTGTCAATGCTGTCCCTCCCAAGTGCAGCTAACTGGGTTATCAAAGGCCGGCCATGTTTCTCACTGTCTGTGGCGAGAGGCATGTAAAAGAACCATTGGTGTTTGCATACAGTAGGTCACTGGGTTGCCGTCAGCGTGTTTCTGTCCTGCGATAGCCTGGCGAGCTGTCCAGGTGTACTCTGCCCTCGCCCAGATTTGTCCGAGATGGGCGCCAGCCTCTCCACGACCCCAATTAGAATTGAGGGGTTCAGAAAATGACTTAATAAATATCCATTTCCTAGAACTGATGTGTAATGCTCTACAATGTCCTTAGGTTCTAGTGTTGTGACAGACATAAAAATTTGATTAACTTTTTGGGCCATTTGATACACCAGAATCATAATTTTTTTTTCTCAATCGTCCCATTATTGCTTAAAGATAAACCTCCTTATATACCCATGTGTAATTTTTACGACAGTGTTTGGGTGAGCATACATACATTATGGACTAGTACGGTGGTCATACATCAACTAAATATCACAGCAAAGTCATATGCAGATATCATAGTGGGGTAGCATGGTGATGTAGTGGTTAGCACGGCTGCCGCCAAGCAAGAAGGTCCTGGGTTCAAGTCACTGGGCTCAGACATACTGTTTTTGTGTGGAGTTAGCCCTCCGGGTACTCTGGTTTCCTCCAACAATCCAAAGACATGCACATTAGGTGAAATAGCTGTTCCAAACTGACCCTCGGACGGATGAGTCTGAATGGTTGTGTTTGTTGCCCTACGATGGTCTGATGAGTTGTTCAGTGTACACCCTACCTTTGCCCAGTGTCAGCTAAGATAGGGTCGCGGGGAGGCTGGAGCCTAAGAGTAGGATTAAGCAGTTTGGAAAAATGAGAGTGAGGAATATTATATTGCAATAATGGAATAACTTTTGTATTAAATGTTATACAATTTCTTCCACACTTAGTCTATTTTCCCCGTGACAGGCATACAACACATGTGAACACACCTGCGCAATCCCACGTCACCCCAAACCTACATCGGTCTCTTCTATTGTAGCACTGCTAAATTCATATGGCTAAAAATAATAAATAAATAAACAAACAAACAAGCAAACAAACAAAATCAGTGAATGTCTGTGAAGATTCTCAGTCATCCAGGTCATAGTATCCAAAGCGTGTGATTTCCTTCAGTCAACCGGACTGGAATTTTGTTGAAGACGTTTCGCTACCTATCCAGGGAGCTTCT
>JAQNCB010000001.1:56220188-56234655 GCA_030068295.1 Euristhmus nudiceps
TTCATTCTTGCTGATACTCTTTTGTCGCACATCACACCTGACACTTTTCTCCAACCGTTCCACCCAGCCTGCACACGGTACCTAACCTCCTTTCCACACTCTCCATTGCTGTGGACTGTTGTCCTTAAATACTTCAAATCCTCGACCTTCCTTAGCTCTACTCCCTGTAACCTCATTGTTCCACTTGGGTCCCTCTCGTTCACACACATGTATTCCGTCTTGATTCGGATAATCTTCATTCCTCTCCTTTCCAGGGCATACCTCCACCTCTCCAGGTTTCCCACAACATGCTCCTTACTCTCACTACAGATCACAATGTCATCTCCATATACAATTACATTTAATGTTGCGTAACATCCACAAGTTAGTTTCTGTTATGATTTATATTATAACTCTTTTCTCCATTTTGTTGGATTCATAGGATAAACCTTATGCTTTTTGGCTATATTTGCCAAGCATGCAGTTTATCATGTTAGCATGAAACAAAGACTTTATATTGGTTGAAAAAAAAAATTAAACAAATACCTACTTACAGAAATGTTTTCCTTTGTGAAAGTGAAATGAAAGTCTTCCAAACACTCTTGTTATACATAAACATCACCTGGTGGTTTAAACCTACAATTTCAAAGTTGGTATCTGCTGAACTCTATTTGATAGTCTGTATTAGCCAGTTTGAAAAGGCGGCTGTTTCATTCGCACAGGAGGGCAAAAACACAAGAATAAGACATGAGTTAATGACAATAATAACTGTATACAGATATTAGACTGACAAATCAGAAAATTGGCTGTTTTTTTACTTTCTACATGAAAACAGATTCATGGAACAGTTAGATTTAATTGAGAGAAAAAAATATCCATGCAAGCTTTTATGAAATTTGGGTTTAAATTTTTTTAAATACAGATATAGGGTTTTATTTTTAGTGGAACATCTTCCATACAACTTTGCATGACCTGTTAATAATAAAGAAAAAAAAAGTTATGAGCCTTACTGTAAGCTTGTTTGAATTGGGTTATAGAAAATTAATCAACATACTAAATTTCCCAAATCCAGCAATGATATGAATAAAAATGAACATTTATCTTCTATCACATCCTAGTACGTCATCTCAGTCTCACTGTTTGGGTTTTATTTAGATGTAGATGCTGTGTCAGTGCTATGGTCATCATTTTACTTTAACTAAATCGCCTGGGGTGTGTGTGTGTGTGTGTGTGTGTGTGTGTGTGTGTGTGTGGTGCTAAAGGCTACAGTTACTGCAGACATTTCACATTTACACTGCATCCACTGAGCCTCTCTTATAAAATGTGTGATTTTGTAGAATAGAGGAAGCCAATGAGAGGAGCGCACATTCAAATTTCAGAGGGCAAGACAAATTTCAAAAGCATTGTGGTTTAAAGCACAGAAAGGTTGAGATTATCCATCTTTAATTACTTCCTCCTTGACTCTGTGGTGGGGGGGTAGGGTGCAAAACAAGGTTTTCCCCAGATATCATTATCTGCATAGTAAATGAGAAGCAGAAAACTGGAGCATAAGCTATAAAGCATATAGCTTACGAGTACATGTGGATAACTGCATGAATATAGTCAGTAGATCTGAGAGTCCAGAGATGAGATATAGGAATTCTTGTTCCTTTTTTGGGCAGAACAGTGGTGCCGTGGTATCATGTCCTTCTGGTTTCAAAGTGGCACATTCCACAGAGACTACACTCTTGGCTGTTACAGAGAAGCTATAAGATCAGCCAAGATTTCATCAGTCCTCATCCTCCAGCAGCATTTGACACAGTCAACCACAAGACTCTCTTGGCCATCATCAGGAGCTGAGGAATTTGTGGTGCAGCATGGCAATGGTTTGTTTCCTACCTGAAAGATCGCTCATATCAGGTAACATGGAGGGGATCCACACCCTCCCCATGCCAACCTTCCACTAGCGTTCACCGAGAGCTCAATTCTTGGTTCACTTCACTTTGTTCTCTCTTTGTACTAGGTCCCATAATCATGTCATATCCCATTCCAGTTGACACTTAACTTGTTCTCTTTTCCTCCTTCATACACTGATGTTTCTACACAGCTCTCCGCATGTCTGGCAAGTATCTCCTCATGGATGGCAGCTCACCAGCTGAAGCTTAATCCCAGCAAGACCGGGTTGCTGTTCATCCCAGCTGACTCATCCCCACATCAAGATCTTGCAATCTCCTTGGAAAACACAGTGATCTCTCTTTCAGGAACTGCACGAAGTCCTGGAATAATCATGGACAATTGCCTGTCCTTTTCTTCTCATATCACTAATCTTTCTTGATTACGTTGATTTCTCCTCTTTAACATCTGATGGATTCGTCCATTTCCATCCACTAAGGCCACTCAGATACTTGTTCAGTCCCTTGTCATCTCAAGACCAGACTACTGCAACTCGCTCCTGGCAGGTCTACCTTTGAGTGCTATTCGAACTCTGCAACTGATCCAGAATGCAGCTGTATGGCTTGTTTTCAACCTTCCCAAATTTTCCCACACACCACTGCTACAATCTCTCCACTGGCTTCCTTAAGCTGCAAGGGACAAGGGAAAAATGCATTCAAGCTTTTGTCTGTTCTGGCTCTAAGGTGGTGGAATGAACGTCCTTTAGATGTCCGGACAGCTGAGTCACTGGGTGTCTTCAAACGATGTCTGAAAACCTACCTTTTTCTGCAGTACTTGGAATAGCACTACACTTTGTACACACATACAAAAAAAAAACAAAAAAAACAAACTTACATCATCTACCCACCGAGTTTGACTGACAGTATACTTTGTCTTCTAACAAATCAGTATAATAACATTCACTGGTAGTGAATTTAAAGCATTTCTCTAACTCGCTCTAGATAAGAGCATCTGCTAAATGCTGTAAATGTCCGCAGTACAGCAAGAAGATCCAGGGTTCGAGTCTCAGGCTCACCAAGTGTGTTTCTATGTGAAGATCTCCATGCGTTTCCCTCCAGGTACTTCGGTACCACAGTCCAAGACATACACATTAGACTAATTGGCTGTTACAAATTGCCCCTAGGAGTGAGTGTGAAGGTGTTGCCCTACGTTAGTGTGGTGAGCTGCTTAAGGTGTGCCCCCCTTCGCCCAGCGTCACCTGAGATAGGCTCCACAATCCTAATAGGAGTGAGCAGTTCCACACATATGAGAGAGATTGCTTCCTTTTTAAACCAGGATGATGATATCCCTTTGTGTCTCTCCCTTCCTTTGAGCAAATGAGTATTTAACTCCTTAAAATTTTACAGAAACTTCCCTTTCCACAGATAACAAAAGGTGAGATTAACTTCTATTTTTAACTTTGTAATTGATATCTGCATAAGGAACAGGGCACTGAGTTATGGTATTGTATATTAAATGGAAAATGTAGAATCAGTGTGTACCTAAAAGGTAGCTTTTGATAACTAAACATCTGCAAACATCAAACAGCTGTTTTATAAGGAAGATCGGTTTTGTCGTTATTTAAGCAGGAGATATTACATTCCCTTGTAACCCTCCTTCCAATCGAACATACAAATATGTATTAAATTACATGATCCCTGGTACTGATCTTTATAACTAATTCAATTCACACTAATAGTTTTGGATACAACAGATGTTCATATAAAAACAACTGAGGAGAACATCCTGTAGAGATATGTTCTCATTTATTTTGCAGTGAAGTGTTTATCGCAGCAGTGAGTCATTTTTAGTCCTGAAAATAAAAATACTAAAATAACACCAAGATGATGAGAACTAAATAAAAAAAGTGGAAACAGGTATGATATAATGAAATGTGTGACATGTCTGGATCAGTTTTGCTTGCTATTGCTGTATTAGTATTATCACCTGCCTAAACAAGGTTGCATTCGACCCCTGGTTTGTTTATTTGAGTATTTCTTATCAAGATTACATCGATTTTTAATGTCATTTCTACCAGAGGTTGGCATTTGGTCAAGAAAGACTCTGTTAGATTTTGGAGATGATCCATATTCAATTCTGGATTTAGGAATTTTTAAAAGGATTCTTTAACATTGTCAGACAGGATGATTTTTTTGGAATTGTGGTATTACAGCAGGCCCAGCACAGGGTGCTATGTACTTTCTACTATTTTCAAAAGGTAATGTGTGGCTTTTTTAATTTATATATATATATATATATATAGATAGAGAGAGAGAGAGAGAGAGAGAGAGAGAGAGAGAGAGAGAGAGAGAGAGATAGAGAGATTTTTATTTAAGTCAGGACTTGGATTCAAGAAATTTTTTTTCAAGGATTCTTTAACAGTGTGAGACTGGATGATTTTTTTTTTTTTTTTTTTACATTGTGGGGGATTACTGAGTGTTATGGAGGTTTATGAACTCTGCATACTCTTGTTTCTGTGAGATAACAGATGGGTGGAGTGTTGATATCGCAGGGGGACACTGCAAGCATAGTTAAACTAATACCACATTAGCAAGCAATCCAACAGTCTGAGCAAGTACTACTTTTCTCACTCAGCATTTTCTCGCAGTGTTCGTAATTCAAGACAGAATACTGCAGATGTGAAAGCTGGTTGGTTTGAGTGTCCTGATAAGGACGTACAAAAAACGCTTGACAGGATAAAGGCCTACAGTTCTGCCTTTAAGTAGACATGAAGCGTTCACACTGGCACCAATAGCAGCAATCAGTCAAATGACATTGTAGGTACTGTAGGAAACCACTGACCAATGTGACTACAGAACAACATCCATTCAATTTTTCATCCGTTTGCTGAACCACATAATACGACTAGAGTCACAGGGTGGCTGTAGCCTTTTCTTGCCTCCTCAGGGTGAGGGCAGGGTACACCCTGAACAGCTCGTCGGTCCACTGCAGTGGACGCACACACAACCATTCACACTCACACCTCAGGCAATTTACATCAGCCAGTTAGCGTAATGTGCATGTCTTTATATTGTGGGAGGAAAACCAGAGTGAGTGTACATGCTCCAAACAGAAACACCTGAACCCACAACTTACTTTCTATTAGGTGGCCATGCTAACCTTTACTCCATCTTGCTAACCCCACATACAAAATAAAGAAGGTTTAAAAAGAAATATATAAATAAATGAACACAATCGTATCATCTCAATGACAGAAGGCATTTCTTTCTTTCAGCCAGCATGTTTATTTATTGTTCTATCAAGGTTATTGCCCTTGCTGTAGGGGTAATTGTGGTAACATGGGCCACCTCTAGATGCACTATTTACAGCAGACTATGAGATGCTTTTGTTACATGACAGGATATAACGTCATAGGGTAATCATATTAGATTTAGTCACATTGGTGTGATACATTACAGAAGGTGAGTGTTTAATCATAGCTCACACAGAAGTTTGGTACTTTACAAGTTTATTTTATTGACACAGTTTGGTGCCTATTAACAACTTTATGGGTGAGAATCAGAATGAAATGGCAAAAAGTGAGATGAGCAAAGTAGTGTTTTTCCAAATTCTGAAAATTCTGAAGCTTAGAAAATGAATCAAAGAATGTATGAATCAATGAATTATGGAACAGGTAATATGGGCCACTAGATTTGGGGCAAAATGGGCTGGCCCAAGTTACCCCATATAAATGAAACGTTGTGAAATGGAATACTCTTTCTCAGAAACCAAAAGATTTCTGGCCGAGAAAACCTAACCCAACCCAGCAGAAATGTTTATTATAATAAATATTTCATTCATTCGTTAATTTTCTGAACCTCTTAATCCTAATTAGGGTCACAGGGAGGCTGGCACCCATCTCAGCCAACTCTAGGCAAGGGCAGGGTACACCCTGGACAGCTCACCAGGCCATCGCAGGGCCGAAACTCACACAACCATTCACAAATACACCTAAGGAAGATTTGGAACAGCCAATTAGCCTATTGTGCATGTTTTTGGACAGTGGGAGGAAACTGGAGTACCTGGAGGAAACCCATACAAGCACGGGGAGAACACGCAAACTCCCCACAGAAACGCCCAGGCTGGGAATCGAACCGAACTTCTTGCGGTGAGTCGAACATGCTGACCACTACACCACTGTGCCGCCAGTATTATAAATATATTTATATGTAATTCATATTATAATTATTTTCTCTTGAATATTGTACTGATGTTATATTCATCAGAAATATGTGTTGGTTTAATTCAGATCATTCTTCCTACTAAATCAAGTGGTTGTTCACAAAAAATATGTTAATGACCCTGTAGCTGGGGCAATATGGACTTTTATATGCAGTATTTTTTTAATTAGGGTGATAAGTATTGATGGTCCAGAGTGAGAAAGCTGGAATTTAAACAGATTAGACATCAATGTACCCCATGATGAATCAAATACAGTATTTGTTTCAGTTCCCTCAATATTTTTCAAGTGCCAGGCGATTTTAGTTGAAATGGCCCATATTAGCCCAGTTACCTTGGTGTATTGGCAGGAAAAAGGTTCTATGATGAAGATGAGGAGGAATGTGGTGGACTGCAGGCTGTAATGCTGCCACCACTCGGTGTGATCAGTGATGGAGTTCAAACCAACACCAGCTGCTGCTGGAAAAGCCAACAAGTGCCTGGACATCACATAGCCAACAAAAGCATGAGTCGATTCCGTGGCTGCATGCTTGTTTGTAAAGCCGGGGTGTGTGAACAGAGTGATTAGGATCAGATTCGTCTCTAGATTAAACCGCATTCCTCTGAACGCACGCGCTGCGGCAACACCATCCGCCAACTTTCAGCTCGTGCACGAACGTGTTCTGATGCCATCACACCTTTACTTTGCATGCAACTTTTCCCCAGGTATTAACAAGAAGATAGAAGAGCACTCACCCCCAAGATGATCATCCGTGAAACCTGCGACTCCAGAAAGAAAGCGCAGCACCGCACAAACAAGCACAAGGTGCACGAGAGGGGAAAAACACAATCCCCGCAGCTTCCGGTGCTTTCTGTCTGAAATAAAAACACTGCGTGATCACAAGCAGCTTTTCTGAGCGGTGGCTCTCCACACAGCGCATACCGGTGTATAAATCTGCAGACTCTAGACATATACCACCACCACTCCTCCTCTGCTCTCTCTCTCTCTCTCTCTCTCTCACACACACACACACACTACGGAGGCGTGACAAAGCACCACTACTATGCAGAGCATCATGGGAAGTATAGTTTTCCTGCCTCCTGTGAACAGCCTACAACAGAGGTGTCAAACTCATTCCTGCTGAGGGCCACAGCACAAAATTTTGAGGTCACCAAGAGCTGGATAACATAGGAAGAAAAGGAAGCCATGAAACCTACTTGGGAAAATTATTAGTTTAGTTTATGATTTGTCCTCCTGAACTTTATTTACTGAAGCTGGCACGGTGGTTAGCACGTTCGCCTCACAGCAAGAAGGCCTGGGTTCGATTTCCAGCCTGGGTGTTTCAGTGTGGAGTTTGCATGATCCCCCCGTGCTTGCATGGGTTTCCTCTGGGTACGCTGGCTTCCTCCTGCTATCCAAAAATATGCACAATAGGCTAATTGGCTGTTCCAAATCTCCCTTAGGTGTGTGTGAATAGTTGTGTGTGTGTGTGTGTGTCGACCCTGCAGTGGCCTGGCGAGCTGTCCAGGGTGTACCTTGCCCGGAGTTGGCTGGGATGGGCGCAAGCCTCCCTGCGACCCTAATTAGGATTAAGTGGTTTAGAAAATGAATGAACTTTCCTTTCCTGGCAATGACTGACAGCAACATGCTAGCTATGTCTATAGCTAGTTTGTGTTCTTTCATGAGACATGTTGATGGACTGTCTCATGGTAATGATTGATGCAAAGAATGTACGATAATCACAGCGGAGCACCATTGATAAGGAAAATGGGTCTAACCATCGAGTTGCTTTTGGTCGTATGTAATTCCTTCCCTCCGTCCACCGGCCATCTCTGTGGGAACCCTGTGTTATTCTTTGAAAATTTATATCTCAATAAAGGAAAAACATACGAATATTTTTCAGGAAAAGTCATCCAGGTACCTACAGGGTGATATGGGCCATTCAGTTTTTTTTGTGATCAGCCATTTGATTTAGTAGTAAGAATGATCTGAAGTAAACCAATACAAATATTTATGATTAACGTGACACCAGTACAATATTTAAAAGAACAAGAGGCATATAACATTCAGATCATGTGATGTCATCGTTAATGATGTGTAATAAATAACTTAATTCTATTCTTGTGTTACTGAAGTGTTCTCTAAACCTATGGTTTCTAATTGGTGTACTTTAAATGTCAAGACTAAGATTGCTTGTTTGTTTATCTCATTTTATTCCCTTCTATAAACTAGTTTTTCTGAAATTAATTAGTCTTTTTCCCCCCATTTTCCTCCTTAATTTAGTCAAATCCAATTCCCACCCATTACGTGTTGCCTTTCTTACCACATGACCACCATCAAAAAGGGAGGGGTGAAAGCATGCACATGCCCCCCCTGTGACATGCAATGATAGCCACCCGCCTCTTTTCAAACTGTGGCCCCATGTTTATTTGGGGCCGGTCTCACATTCTGATGGAAAGCACTAGGTACGAATGAGCTCACAGACACCCATGATTGGCTGGTGATCACTGAGTGACAGGGAAGTGAGCGTACACCATCCCTCCCTCCCGTGAGAGCTCGGCCAATTAGCTCCCTGGCCCAATAAACTCCTGGTCACAGACGACTGTGTATTAAACCGGATTCGAACTTGAGATCTCCGGGTTAATAGTTGCGCACCTTATCGATGCCCCACTCAGGAGCCAGAAATTAATTAATTAAGAAATTAAGAAATTAATTAATCCTGATATCTGGGATACGTTTATGGGTTTGAGAGTTCCCAGCAAAAACTTGTCAGGTAAAGGGAATCATATGCGAGCTCCACTTTTAAGCAGTGCCTAAATCCATGTATTATACCTAGAAAACCTTTGTTTTCAACCAAGATGAATTGATAACAGAAGATATAAGACACATTGCTTTTTCACTACTGAATTACCTTTAAAGTGCTGAATCTACATGTGTTGAATTTGCACTCAATCCATTCACGTAACAGAATATGGTGATACTTTATGTTCCTCCTGTAAAGAAAACCTTTTACAGGTCTATATTTAGCCCAATCAGAGCTATACCCCCAAAATAGCCACTTTAACCCGTATTCATAAGGGCTGACCCCTTGTCTTCAGAGTGTTGAGCGACTGCATTGTCGTGTAGCAGCTTAACTATTTTTGGGCTACATGCTTCAGCTCTGAATACAATTGTTTATGAAAAGGAACCAGCTTTCAGAGAATGTTTAATAGGAAACACAGTCTATGGTCATTGGTCTAAATATAGTGTGCTTAATGTGCAGTGTGTCTGAATACACAGGAAAGAGAATCTTGTCAACGGAAGTGACAAATACTGTGTGTAAAGGCTACACTGTACACCCAGAGAAAAATAATATAGAAGATTCTGTATGTTTCAGAGACAGTACATGTGATTGTAATAAACTTATTTGAATAATTGGATTCCAAGGACGATTGTTGTGGCCTGATGGAAAATGCATAATGTAAATGCTTATACCTTATACCCCGGTGAGGTAAGACTTGCATCTACAGAGATTTTTTTTGGTCTTATTTGCAATCACAACCAAGGGACTGACTATCTTACATGGCTATATACACTGCCAAAAAAAAAAAAAAGTTGCAGACTCTATCATTCCATTAGTCTACCTTTAGTCTTGGTTACGGTATGTAGTTGCCATGGGGTTGTTTTGGCAAATGAAAGTAACATTTACTTCCATCCAGTGTAGGGTTTATTTCTCACTGACATGTTGAATTCATGAGAGGAAAATTGAACCACTCTATAAAGTCTTCTCCAGCACATTCCATAAACTTTCACTAGGAGTAAAGTCAGGAGTCACTCGTTATTTAAAGTCCAATTTTATATCTGTGCTGTCATGGAGGCAAAAGTCTGTTGATGTGATAACCTGACCATTCAGTACATACAGGTCATCAGCTGAATTCACTTTATTACCATGTAATGTTGCTGAGCATCTACTGGACCAACTAATATAGCAATACCATAGTGAGTACTGGGTGCAATCAAGGCTGAAGGCAGTCCAAAAAAATAGCATGGAAGACTTTTTCCTGAGAAGTGTATGAAAGTACTATATTTACAGCTCAACCATCCCTCCGGATTTGTTCGGGCAGCTGTAGCCTAATGATTAGAGAACCATAAGGGCCCAAAAGGATGCTGGTTTGATTCCTGAACCAGCAGGAAAAATGGGTAGTGAGCTGCACCTCCTTTTCGCCTTCTTGGCTCAAGTGCCCTTAAACAAGGCACCTAGCCCCCAATTACCATACTCTCTGGGCATGTTGTGGCCACACTTGTGTATGTGTGTGTGTGTGTGTGTGTGTGTGTGTGTGTGTGTGTGTGTGTGTGCTCACTGTTTGTGACGCAGAAACCAAATTTCCCTTGTGGGATTACGGTAATACAGTATTGTGTATAAAAAAGACATTTTTTTTTGTTCCCAGGGTATTTTTAATATTAAGACCACAGGAACAACACATAAACTCTCAGGTTTTAGAGTGAAGCCTACAGCTAAACCAAGCCAGACTTATTTGTTGTTGCACTCACCAAAAATGAAGCAAGATGGCAGTAATTCTCACCTTGTCATCTCTCTCTGTACCACTTAATTTATCAAGAAAATAGCTGACTCATGGTTGACCAGCTCTCCCACTTTTCCCAAACACATCAATTCATCTGCAGTGCTGCTGCAGTCCTGCGAACTGCATATAGTGAGCCTAGCGTAGGCATTTTCATTCCCGCCTAGTCTGAGTTAATACAAACGGTGCATCAGAATCAGCTTTTTCCATAAGAATCTTTATTTTAAAAGATTGTCCCTTATTGGGCAGCACTGTTCTGTAATTTTTAGCATTTCTACCTAAAAGCAAGAAGGCCTTGGATTTGCATCCCGGCCTCGGGTGTTCCTGTGGGTAGTTTGCATAATCTTCTCGTGTTTATGTGGGTTTCCTTCGGGTACTCTGGTTTTCTCCCATAGACCTAAGACATGCACTTTGCCTGTAGGTGTGATTGTGAGCGTGAGTGTGTTGGCCCTAAGATGGGTTGGCAAGCTGTTCAGGGTATACTCTGTCCTTGCCCAGTGTTGGCTAGGATAGGCTCCAGCTTCCGCACAACCCGAGCAGGATTAAGCAGTTTAGTAAATTAGTGAGGAAGTGAATGTTATGATTTTCCCAATGCTAAAGTATTGGCTAGCATTTCTGCTTCACATGCCAGGAGGGTCTTGGGTTCGTATTCTGAACTGGAAAAGGAGTTTGCATGCTCTCCTCGTGCTTGTGTGGGTTTTCTCCAGGTACTCTGTTTTCCTCCCACAGTCCAAAGACTTGCACATTAAGCTAACTGGTTTTTCCGAATTGTCCCTAAAAGTAAGTGTGAATGATTATGTGTTGCCCAGCAACGGACTGGCAAACCGATCAGGGTGTACTCCACCTTCACTCAGATATAAACTCTAGTCTCTCTGTGACCCAATTAGGATTAAGCGGTTCGGAAAATGAATGAATGGATCATTTAATCAAGTAATTAATCTTTAGTAGCTGGTCATGGTTACAGTGGATGACATTATTTTTATTACAACTAATAGTACAGGCACTTCTCACACAATGAACAGAATATGCAGTTTGTCGTGTGTGAATAAATAAATAAATAGATTGAACTGTTGACTATAGGAATCCTAGTGGTCAGCAAGTCCATTACATATTCGGGAGGTCCCGGGTTTGAGTACCCGGGCTCGACGAGGATGTTTCTCTAAAGAGTTTGCATGTTCGTTTCCAAGCTCCTGTAGGTTTCCTCTCCAGTTTCACCCCACAGTCCAAATACATGCATGTTAGGCTAATTAGATATTCCAAGTTGCTCCTAGGTTTGAGTGTGGTGTGAATGGATGTGTGTTGGCCCTGTGGTGGACTGGTAAACTATTCAGAGTGTATTCTCCCAGAGTTGGCTGAGTGAGGCTCTAGTCTCCCTGCGACCCTAGTAAGATTAGGCAGCTTTACGAATGAATGAATGAATGTTCTCTGCAGGGATATAAAATATATCTAATTTGTAACTAGATAGTTGATTGTATGCAAAAATGAGAAGTTGCCTTTTACTATGTGGCGTCTAACCATTCATGCAAATCGTGAACTTCTTTCGCCATCTAGTGGTCATAAATTGCACCGTATGTACTGCAAGCACAAAATAAATAAATAAATAAACAAACAAACAAACAAACAAACAAACAAACAAATAAATAAATAAATAAATAAAATGTAAAAAATCAGCACTAATCTGTAGAAAACATAACAACTGCCCCATGTGTTGTACAAGGTGCAAATGGTTCACATTATTGTTTATTATAATTAATACATCAATATCACTATATGACTTTCTTCAAGAGTAGGCTGCATTGCCGTCAGCGTGTTTCTGCCCTGCGATGGCCTGGCGAGCTGTCTCTTCTCTCGCCCGGAGTCGGCTGTGATGGGTGCCAGCCTCCACCCGACCCTAATTAGAATTAAGCGCTTCAGAAAATGAATGGATGAATATCAATATGTAGGGCATGTTTAAGGGCAGACGTAGCCTAATGATTAGAGAAGCGACTTTGGGACCAAAAGGTCACTGGTTTGATTCCCAAACCAGCAGGGAAAATGTGTGGCCGAGCGGTGAGTTGTACCTTCCTTTCCTCCACCTGCCTGCAGAACCCTTGAGCAAGGCACCTAACCCACAACTGCTCCAATGTGTGGTAACCCTCTGATCCAACTGTGTGTGCTCACTTTGAAGAGGCAATAATTTCCCTTGTGGGATTAGCATAGTCAAATAATAAAAAATAAAAATAAAATCAAACTTCACATCGTGACTACTCATACATATTCAATGTATTGATTTAGATCTCTATTCCATTATACATCCAATTGAGGGGAATTATACATGATTTATTTTTATATGATAGGATAATATAGCATATAACATTATATTTCTTCTTTTTAATGGAGTGTGTTTGCCTTTATTTATATGAGTGACTCTTTTTCTATAATCAGTGAATTAATGGGCAGCGGTGGCCTGGTGGTAAGGTGCTGGATTGCTGATCCCAGAGTTGGGGGTTCAAGCCCCACTGCCAACAGTTGTCACTGCTGTCCCCCCAGTGCAGCTAACTGGGTTACCAAATGCAGGCCATGCAGGCCACTGTCTATGGTGAGAGGGATGTTAAAGAACCATTGCTGATGTGTGTTTCTGCCCTGCAATGGCCTGGCGAGCTGTCTGGGGTGTGCTCTGCCCTCGCCCGGAGTTGGCTGAGATGGGTGCCAGCATTCCCCGTGACCCTAACTAGGAATAAGCGGTTTGGAAAACGAATGAGTGAATTAATGCTTTAAGGAAAGAAAAACAAACACATAGTGAAATATTGATATAATTGTATTCTCATGTCAAATAAACATGATTTCATTTTAAATGGCTACCCCCCCCCCCCCCCCATATAAGCAAATAAATATATAATAAAACCAGAATGCATAATAAATAATTCATCATCATTCATTTACCAAGCAGCTTTATTCTGCAAAAAGTTACAGGGAGGCTGGAGCCTATCTCAGCCGACCCTGGACTAAGGTGGGGCGCACCAACCGTCCATCTCGAGCATCTCACTCTCACACACACACACACACACACACATTGAGACAACTTAAGCTAGTTAGCCTAATGTGAATATCTTTGGACTGCTGGAGGAAACCAGAGTACCCGCAAGAAACCCACAAAAGCATAAATAGAAGAACATGCAAACTTGACATAGAAACGCATTTTTTCCTGTAATGTAGACGGGCGAACCACTCCGCCACCATGCGGTCATGTACAATAATTTAAAAACAATCCTTTAGCCCTGTGTGCTCCATTAGACAGAAGAAGGTTTGTGACGTAGCGTGACGCGCAGTTCAGAGGTCATGCTGGAGAAATATGGCGGCCTTCAGAGGAGCAGTCGCGTTAAAGACTGTGAAGAAGATCGTTGTACGGTTTTGCCCTTTTGAATCCAATGTTCGCGCCTCACGGTATGGACTGTATTTTATACTGTTAGAAATCTGAATAAAATCTGACTTGTTCGTGGCGGATCGCAACACAGAGGAGGATTACATCTCTCTCTATCTATGCCTCTCTCGCATCTCTCTCCATCTATCTTTCCCTCTCTTTTTCTCCTTTCTCTCTTTTTCTCCCTTCTCATCCTCTCTCTTTCTCCAGCTGTCTGTCAAAAGCCCATTATACTAAATATATGGCTTGATAGTAAGCATACATGTTTTTCACATGTTCTCATTGTTTCATTAAGGGACACGTAATAGTAAAATTAGTCATGAAGGTTTTTATTAACTTTCGCATTAAATGTTGCAACATGTTGTTCCAACAGCCGATATATTAAACCAGGGGTGCTCAATCCTGCTCCTGGAGAGCTACCTTCCTGAATATGTTCGTTCCAACCCTAATCATGCCCAC
>JAQNCB010000001.1:56498206-56514243 GCA_030068295.1 Euristhmus nudiceps
CTTTCCACCTTTGAAAGTCCTCTAAAGTTGTACTGTCGCTAACCTGCATGTTGACTTCAGCCCTTTGACTGGAATCACTGGAGCCTTTGGTAGCTTCAATCCCACAATGCCGTGCGCACCACGAAATGCGCAACCGGTCCATTGACCCACAGACTAGAACCGGTCTGCGGCCTAGTGGTTAGGGACCTCTGACATAGATCATAAAGAATTTGTACAAACCTAATTTGTCTGAGAGCACATTGTAAAACATTGCATAGTAGAAATCTTAAGGGACGATTGTTTTTGGTTCTATGAACTGCACAAGTACATTATCAAACCAGTTGTACTACCAGGAGAGTTTCACGTCTTTGCTATGGGATGATGATGAGATTGTTTTAGAATGTGGTTCCGGAGAACTGCTTTCCCTTAATCTTCACCATGGTTGGTACTTATTGTGAAAAATCTTCTCACAATGGCAATGTTTTTGATAATGACACCAGTTGCAATTTGAACATTTTTTCAGCATTACTATCATGAAGTTAACTTATTTTTATGTCAGTTTTTGCATTCCAATTGATCTCAAAGTGTGTTTAGTAGGGTTGAATTTAGGATTCTGTGAAGTCCAGCCTTGGCACACCATGTCTTTTTATTGAGTGAATTTTTGCTGCGCTTGAGCGTACACACTCACTGTCGCTGATTGGCTGGAGTGTTTTATGGCTCACACTGAGCTGCATTGCTTGTGTCCCTTTTATAGCGAAAGGGTTGTGTATATAAACATCATAGTTTTAGTATGCATATGAAAACTGGAATATTAGCTAAGATGAATATCTGTTAGAGAGGAAAAGTTTGTAATCTGTCCTTTTTGTTATCAGTACCATGTCTCAGTTAACAAAAGGTGGTTTCAGCCCAGAAGTACTTTTCCATAGTTATTAGAATTGTGTGCGTGCGTGCGTGCATGCGTGCGTGTGTGTGTTTCCACTGTGGGAACTGGGAAAAAACCATAGTTCTTGAAATGTCATTTTGAGGGACTTTTTAAGATCGTACTTGGGTAGGTACTCTCCCAGAACAAAAGGAATCATGACTGGCATGGTTGGCGATTGGATAAACACATGAACCAGGGCTTATGCCTTTACAAGTGTGCTCTAATTTTATTTTCCCGTTATCTATCCTGTGCTAAGAAGAATGGATGTTCTAACCCTTTATTTAGATTTATTTTATTTTTCTTCAATATCATGACAGTTGCATCCTAATCATAGAAACATTGATTGTTTATTAATATATTTTCCTCCATCTGTCCATATAAATAACAACTCTTAATGTTTGCATTAAAACACACACACACACACACACACATTTTTCATTTTTTATTTATAGCAAGAGTTATAACTATATATATATATATATATAACTATAACTGTACCCATGCACTTAATCAAATGTCACTTCAGCATTTCTATTTGCGGTTGGAATACGAACAGACAAGCACCCCAGAATCAGTGTAGTTCTCGGGGGAGCCCCAACAGAGGTAGTTCCTCTCAATGTGTTCCTAAAACTGTTTGATCCAAAGAATCTAGATACAGTTTTTCCTGTGCAATTTTTTTTAATGTGATGCGGTTGTATCTGCTGGAAGATGTTTATATGAGAGGTCTGTGATTATTTGCATATGATGATTCAGTCTTAGACATTGTTCAGAGTCCCTTTTTGTACAATGACCATTCTTAAATCATCACCTCCCTGTTTGAAATGCAGGACAGCTCTCCAACCAGTGCTGGACAAAGCGCATGGAGCCGAAGTGGGAGCGATCAATGAAGCACAGGGAGGAATTCTAAACGAGCAATACCTTTGAAAGATCAAAGGCTGATTATGGGGTTGATCCGCATATTCTATAGTTCTTAGGATGGGAACTAACGCGAGCAAGCAGTTCTGTCAAATTCGCTGCATAGCTTATTTTGCTCCCCTTATGGAGGTGATTGTGAACTGGTTTGTTTTTATTAGTATTTATAAATTATGGATAGTATTCAGGAGTGCATATTTGTACAGCGTATGCCTACTTTGTGTGGTTGCTACAAGAGATAGACAGATGGGGGAATAGGATTGATACTGACACTTTAATGCTCTGTCTAACCCTGCAGGGGGTGCCCTCTTCCACGTATAATGTCTGCATATGGTCCATCTCTCCACCTCTTTGTAGCTAAATCAAACCACAGTATCTCTTAATATACAATGCTAATTGGAGACCATTCAGTAGAAATGCTCCAATTATGGAATTTCCTTACACCGTCTATTTATTAGGCTTTCTAAAATTCTGTAGAACATTTGTGGGTTTTTTCCATGTGTACCTAATGTGCATGTCTGTCTTTCTATGTGCTCTGCAGGTTTCTGCGGCTGTCTTGGAGACTTGCTCTTAGAGAGAAATGATTCCACATGAATCGGGGCAAGCGATCTCTCACAGCAGGCATGTGTTCTGTTGCTTTCAATTGAGATCGACGTTCATCCGGCCTTAAGCACAAGAAAAAGCTCCCATCATCCCTATTCTTCTCTCCGGCCCACTTCCCCCACAGCACCAGCCAGTCAGCCGGTGGCACAAGTAGACAATAAAAGAGAGGTGCAGTGAGAAAGAGTATTAAAGAAAAACAAGGAAAATACCTTACAAAGAGGTACAGCAGATAGTCATCATGAAGTCCAACCAAGAACGAAGTAATGAGTGTTTGCCCCCCAAAAAACGTGAAATTCCAGCAAGTACCCTTCCCTCAGATGATAGACCCATGGTGATGGCGCCTGCCAGTGAGACCCAGCGTGGAGGAAACTTTGCTTGGCTTGCCAGCATGGCCAGCAGGCATGAGAGCAGCAAACAGCATACCAGCAGCTCAGTAGAAGCTGAAAACCTTCAATCCAAACCAACTGTGTCCACTGTCGAGTCCACTCGTGCTCCAGCTGCAACATCTACCATTCCCGCTGTGTATACTTCACCACTTTCTCAACAGCCTCGCACCATCCAGTACTCACCCATGCCACCCAATGTGCACTTTATTAGCCCCTCATATGCAGCACCATATGCTAGCTACATTTCTCCCATTGTGCCCCCTGCAGCCGCCACCACCACATCTTCCCAGCGACACACTGAAGCCTACTCTGGCACTACCAATTCTCCAGCATTAAAACCCGATCCAATAATTTCCACTTCAGACAGCATACCTCAACCCCATTCCGCCCATTATGTCCAAATTTCCAGCTCCCAACTCAGTGTAGTGCCTTGTACTGCTTCCTCACCCCAGAGCCATCTTCCCCTTCACCTACAGCAAACAATCGCACTTAGTGGGCCCTCTCAGCTTCTGCTTCAGTACTCAGATGGACCTATGCCCAAAAAAGAAGATGGCAGACCCAGAGAGATGCTAAATGGTGAGCCGGAAAGGGGCCGTCGCTTCAACCAGCCCTCAGAATCCAAGGTCAGCGGCATGACCAAAGGGTCTTCATCTACCCAGCATCACCACATCCACCAGCGAGACCACTACGAGACCCGGCACATGACGCTTCCACTGGAGTATGCACAGGAAAACAACAATTTGAGAAACTCATTAGTTCTGGTCCCCAACAGTCATAACTCCAGCAATGCTGATCCAGGGGGAAATCTAGACAAATTGCCTCCACCTTTGGCCCCACCTGAAAAAGGAGGCATCTGTGCAGGCAAACCAGTTTCCCGCACTCCCTACAGCAACTCTCTTTCCTTTCCACCTCCTCCTTTACCTATGGACAGTTTAAAGGCAGCAGTTACCACTTTACCACCCCACGCAGTGATCCATACCACACATAGTGCAACCGAGCCACTGTCCCTTGGCCTCACATCCACCAACTTTTACCCCGCTCATCAGCCAATTATTGGGTATATTGCAGGTACAGGGCAGCCACAGCCTCTCAGTTACCACACCAGCCTGTCTCCACACCTGCTCATCCCAGGAACCCAACCTGTTATTATCCCTGTAAGTGGAGCAGAAGCTACTGCCACATCAACAACACCAACTTTTGCTGCAGCACTGCCCCATGCATTTGTGACCTCAGCAGCTCCCAAAGGTGAGTCCTTTGAGACACCAGCCTCCTACCCCCACCCGACAGGGGCTGTGGTTCAGGCCCAACTGCACTTGCCTATCCTGCCAGCCTCTGCTAGCCTGCCAGCTACTCCACCTATCCCCTCCACTCCTTCTTTACCACCCTACTTCGCCAAGGGTTCCATCATTCAGCTCGCTGATGGGGAGCTGAAGCGTGTAGAGGACCTAAAGACAGAGGACTTCATTCAGAGTGCAGAAATAAGCAGCGAATTGAAGATCGACTCTAGTACTGTAGAGCGCATCGACAGCAGCCATACACCTAATTCTGCTATTATCCAGTTTGCGGTGGGAGAGCATCGTTCACAGGTGGGCATGCTCTATACATAAACCTAGACAACTATTCTACCTTGCATTGCTGACATCTTTTGCATAATAAAAATATGCTTGTTACTGTTTTTTTGCCAAAATATAAATTCCTATGATTGCTTGATTTTCACGTAAAACGTTTGGTGAAGATCCCAGGGTTGGGGGTTCAAGCCCCACTGTCAAGAGTTGTCACTGCTGTCCCCGCTAGTGCAGCTCAGCCTCGAGGCATAATCCGCCCTACTTTGCCCTCGCCCAGAGTCGGCTGAGATGGGCGCCAACCTCCCCGCGATGCTAATTAGGATTAAGCGGTTCAGAAAGTGAATGAATGATGACATTTGGTGAACTTGTTGCTAAATGTAGTCATCATATATTGGAGGTATTTTGTTTTTCAACTAATTCGCATGTGGGGTGGCACAGTGACAAACTGGTTAGCTTGTCTGCACAACAGAAGGAAGGTTCTGGTTTTGAGTCCAAGGCTTGGCGAGGGCATTTCTGTGTGATTTTTGTATGTTTTTCTTATGCTTGCATGGGTTTTCTCCTGCTAAAGTGGTTTCATCCCACAGTCCAAAGACATGCACATTAGACTTGTTGGCAGTTTCGAAATTGCCCGTAGGTGTGAGTGTGAATGGCTGTGTATATATTGGCCATGCAATGTCCTGGCGAGCTGCTCAGGGTGTACCTGCCCTTACCCAGGGTTGGCTGATACAGGCTCCAGCCTCACTGGGACCGTAGTAGGATTAAGCAGCTCGGCAAATGGATGGATTGATGAATGGATAATTTACCTGTTCTTGTAACCTATGTTAGTTACTTTGCCAGCCATTTCACTGCCTCTTTTTGTGTGTGTGTGTGTGTGTGTGTGTGTGGGATCCTGTGGTAGAATTGAGTCATCCTTTAGTTCATCTCCCTTCTGTTCTGCAGTGAGGGGGCTGTGAGAAAAATCTGTTTCATTTGTCTGTGAATTACGATTCTGGTCTCCCACTCAAACAGAAAGTCTGCTGGCACAACAATGAGACGACAATCTACCAAATCAATTAATTCATGACATGTTGCACTGTGTAAATGACATCTGTGGTTTCTGTGTTCTTTTCTTCCCTCTCAGGTAAATGTGGAGGTGCTGGTGGAGTACCCTTTCTTTGTGTTTGGCCAAGGCTGGTCATCTTGCTGTCCTGAGCGGACCACTCAGCTGCTGGAACTGCCTTGTGCCAGGCTAGCGGTGGGCGATGTCTGCATTTCACTCACACTAAAGAACTTGAAAAATGGCTCTTTGAAAAGGAGTCAGGGGCAGATTTCAGATACTACGAGTCTTGGGCCACCACTTAAACTACCATTTAAAGCACCCTCAGGAGGAACACGCAGAGCAGCACGGCACATGGAACAGGAGAATGGACTGGCACAATGCGGCAGGCAGGGAGGAGGGAGCTCCCAGGCAGGCAAAGAAAATGGAGAACTGGGTTTTGGGGAGAAGGGAGCCTGTAGAATTCCACTATCCTCAGAGTCAGAATCTATCAATAAACCTGCAGGCCGAAAGCGTAGATGGTCGGCCCCGGAAGGCCGCAAGGTTGAGAAGCCTGAAGAGGAACCACCCTCAACTCTTCCAAGGCTTTCATTTATCCCTCAGGAGGTTAAAATCAGCATTGAAGGCAGATCAAATATTGGCAAATGAAAGCCATTTTGGACTTGTTTTTTTGATTTTGAATTGAATGAAAAAAATTACCCTCACAATGTTGTTTTTTTTTCCAGAATATTACTTTTTATATCATTTCAAAATTGATTTCTCTAAATTTTTCTATTCAGATTACTGTACTGTACGCTAAATTAACTCAGTATATATATGTATCACCTTACGAGTAGTGATGATAACTAAATAGGTGCATTTAATGTATACAACCGATTAGTGTAATTTATTTTGGTTGGAAAAAATTGGGGCAGTTATTGAAAGTGGGTTTATGTAGGACTTCAGAGCCCTCTGGGTCACAAAATATTTGGTATTCTCAGCCTTATATATTTACATCCTATTATGTCAATAGATAAGATAATTTAAAGTCACCCTGAACTTAAAGAAAAACCCAAACCTTTATTTAATATTCTTAAAAAGTTTCTGTGCACAGACTGGTGGTTTTGCTACCTCTTTAAAAAAATGGGGTAAACCTGAGGTGATAGGCAAATTTGACGGGATCATAAAATATAAGCCAATCATGATCATAATATGCAAATTAAGCCCATGCAACACTTGTTTACAAGGGAAGTGGATGGGTATGTATATGGCTGTGGTATCTCCAACTGGCATATTTATAGAATCTGAGTGTTCTTGAAAGCAAGTTTTGGATGACTTTAAATGAAACCTACTGAAGCAGCACTAGATGCTTGTCGCACATTAATCCTAGCTCCATCCATGTGTGAGCTGAAAAACGTTGGTCGGCATGGATGGCATTGCTCAGGGAGGCAGGACGGAAATCACTCCTCCACTGGCTGCAGGAGTTTACATAATGTCAGCCATCCTGCTCAAGCAGTCTCATCTGATGTTTAGGCATTGATCACAGACAATCTGAATCTATTACCAATCAAACTGAAGGTTTTAATTTCTAAGGGTTTATCATTGGTGGTATTATCTGTTCTAAGGAAACCAAGAGCAACTATATGCCAAGGTACATGTCGACTGAGAAAGAGAGAAATCAAGGGATGTCATCAAACAGTGCCAGTTGCTCATAAGGAAAGAGAAATTATACTAATAGACATGGAGAAAGAGGAGTTTGCTTTTATATTCATCTGTTCAACCATTTTTTTGTAGTTTTACCTATTTTATTCTGCCTTTTTTTTTGTAATTTGCAATGAATGTGTAAACATTGCAATCAGGGGTCACTTTCAGACATGTAGACACCGAATGGGTTTTTGTTTATGTATACGTTTGAGGATGGTTGACTTTTGAGCTATATGTTAAGCAAAAAAAAAACAAAAAAAAAACATTTGCTTACTATTTTTATTTGAATAATAATTTTTTATTTGAGGGAAAGTGAAAGAAAGTCGTGTGAGAAGGGAGGGACAGGTGCCTGAAGCACTTAACATACCTGTCACACTCACTAGATGATAGATACTTTAAGCAATTTAACAATTATTATTATTATTATTATTATTATTATTAGTCTCAAAATGAACACAGTACTGTACAGTGTGTTGTATGTGAGTGACGATGGAATGTAGCGCTCTGTGGAAAAGTCAGTTCACCCTTATCCAGGGGTTGTAGATCTGTGAGAAGAATGAATGAATGTGAGAGGTGACATGAGGTGGAAGAAAAAACAGTAAGAGATACAGGAGATAGTATTTGTAAGTAAGTGAGAAAGTAAGTAAAATGTATTTATATCGTGCTTTTCACAGACAAAAGTCACAAAGTGCTTTGTTCCCAGGAAGCACTTTTCTGTTTGGGTCTGTACAGCTCTGCCTCCTCAGTAAACGGCGAGCTAAAGGCCTAGACAACAATAGCCGCTCTTTTAATTGTAGCGTAGGCAGAGCTGGTGAAATGACTGCCATGTTTGTGATTAAAAGTGAGATGCTTGAGTGTAATTTTGGAAAAAAGGTTTCAGGAGATTATTCTATGAGGAGAGAGAGAAAGCACATGGGAGTGACTCTGGAGGGAGAAATCATTGTTGGGATTCAAGGGTGCCCTATACAGATGTTTGTGGAAGTGCATGCATGTATGTATTTGTATGCGTAAGTGTACACGCGCAGACACACATTCACTTTCCACTTATATTAATGTGTTATATGTCTTTTTTGTACATTAATATGTATAGAAATGCATATACTGTACTTTGCCTTAGTGCAAGCAGATTGTGTGTGTGTGTGTGTGTTTGTGTTTGTGTGTGTGTGTGTGTGTAGCTGGGTGGGTGGCTATGTGTGCATACTGTGTATGTGTGTGTGTGTGTCTGCGTCATATATTTGTCTGAGTGTATTTTGTGTGCGTGTGTGTGTGTGTGTGTGAGAGAGAGAGAGAGAGAGTGTGTGTGTGTGTGGGTATTTGTCCAGTGTTTCTGTTTAAAGTTCAACTTAAAGAGAATCTTGCAGTTTGCACATCTGGAGAGGGAGTAACATGATCTTTATGATTCAGTTTTCAGCCAGTGCTCACCAGCCAGGGCTGAAAGCTCAATTTTCTGAAATGTAGCAGTTACTTGACTAGTGTGCTCGGCTTATGGTCCGCTGCGGCTTCACTTCACTCCCTCACTCCTTCACTTATCAACCCACAGGCACCATTTTCATACCGTCAAGAAGACGTTGTAATGTTCTGCTCTATAACATGTATACAACGACGGGGGGAAGTAGCCACAGCCTGAAGCCTGCGCACTAGTTCAACTCTCTGATTGTTGGCTTTGTTCAGGTGTATTTTGAGTGAGATGGATGGATGGATGGGTGAATAGTTAAAGGGATGGATGTGTGATCAGATGACCTGTTGGATGGTAATGAGTGGGTGAACGCACCCCATATTTGAAAATGCTTTATTTTTTTATAATAAAACAGGGTTTCTCAGATCAACATCACAACCGTGCGTTTTTTTATTATTTACATTTTAACACCCCCTTTGAAGAGTGTGTAAATGTGACGTTGTCTGCGTTTTTACGTGTTCATTTAAATGATAGTGTGTTTTATGAAACAGCTTTACATAACCAGGCGTGACTTTATGATGTTATGTTTGGGCCGAAATGCAGAGTTGCTTTTTTGTGTGTTTGTTTCCATTTCCTGCAACCATTTGCTCGTTTTGGCATTGTCTTAACTTTAATACCTTCAGTACTATAGTGTACTACATTTAGCAGCATCTTTCTTTCTGGTTGCATAGTTTTGCTAGAGGTATACATCAGAAGCATTCCAAGTACTGACATATAGCAATAACGTGAGTCTGCAGTATTCAAACCAAATAGAAAACCTAACATTTAACACAGGAACTCAGTCATCAGTCAGCTATTTAGTCTGGCTTTGCGTTGTCATGAATTGCACAGCCAGCCCGCAGTATCTTCTTCAGGGAGAAATAGAAACATATATGCAGTGATATATGTGTCTTTCTAACCCAGCTCAATCTTTTTTGTGCTAGTGACCTCCAGAGCGTGTTCAGGTACCCATGCAAAGCCGGTACGCCTTGCACCGGTTTACCGCCAACTACCTTCTTATGGCTTAGCCTTTATGTGCAACTGCATGCCCTCTCTGTCTCTCTCTCTCTCTCTCATTCTTTCACTTTCATATAGAGCCATAGAACCCCATCAGTATTTGTTTCTCTTACCCCTTGTCTTAGTGTAACATCTGAATCTGTCTGTGCATTTTAAGAGTGAATGCGGAAGACATGAATGGCTCCAAAAAACATACTTTTACAATAACGCCTGCTCTACAGATAGCCCATCGTGTCACTTCTTTATTGTCTGAGAAGGTTGCAGTAACCAACCGAGCAGAATAGATCATAGTACTGGAAATGTTATGCATGCATACTCTGCGTGAGGGTTGTGTTGTGATTGTGCTTTGATATTAGCTAGGCCTCACAAACCTGCTGGGCCCACATTTACCACAGAGTTGTGCATACATTTCCTTTAAGTAACTTTTTTTTGTTGAGACTTATCTATAAATAAAGCACCTAGGTCGAAAAAAAGGTTGCAAATCACATGCGTTTCCCGTACAACTCTTATATTTTGTTTGTTGTAGACCTGGATTATAATAATTTAATTTGTTCATGGAATCCATTTCTGATTTTCTATTTAAATGAATGACTGTTTGATGCACTTTTAGTGTTTTTTATTTAATTTGGGTAGAATTGCTATGTTATCGCACTTAACAATATCCTGTCTCATGTTGTAGGATGTGGCGGCACAGAGGTGTCGTGGTTAGCACGTCCGTCTCACGGCAAGAGGGTCCTGGGTTTAAGTTCTGGGCCTGGACGTTTTCAATGGAGTTTGCATTTTGTCCCCATGCGTGAGTGGGTTTTTTTCTCCGGGTACTCCAGTTTTCTCCTACAGTTCAAAGTCATCCGCATCAGGCTGATTGGCTGTTCCAGATTGACCATAGGTGTAAGTGTGAATGTGAATGGATGTGTGTGTATGTTGGCTCTGTGATGGACTGGTGAGCTTTTCAGGATGTACCCTGCCTTCTTCCAGTGTCAGCCGAGATAGGTTAGTGGGAATAAGCCATTCGGCAAATGAGTGGTTGAGTGTTGGAGGATATTGTATGTTTTAACATTTAGAGAACTTGTTTTTAGAGACTGGACTGATTTCTTAGCTGTAAGTTTATAATTTCGAATACATTTTTGTCATCAGTTAAAAATAGAGATTGGGGGAAATGCATATACCGGTAGTTTTGTATCATGATTCTTTCACACTGGCTACAATTATTATTATTATTATTATTATTATATTTTTTTCATAATTTTCTATTTATTTGAAATCGAGGTGGTGAAACTTTGATGTTCCTCAATAGACCTACAGGTGGCACACTCTAAACTAAACTACTCACACAGCAGGTGGCACAGCATCCTATGTGGTAGGAGCAAATTAGTTGCTAATGTTGTATAGACATAACAATTAACAGACTTTCTTTTATATGGTTTCAAGTTTTTAAAATTCTAAGAAAAAAGCAGAATCAAATTGTAATATCAAATTGGGATAGTTATATAATTCAGATACAAATCCAGTCAGCACCAAGGTATCATTATAATATCATATCAGCTGATGGTTCCTGTTGGTTCCCATGCCTGGTTAACAGCAAAATCTGAGTCTGAGTACAAAACTTACAGACGCATTTCTAAGAGAGAGAGAGAGAGAGAGAGAGCAATCCCAGCTGTTGTTCATTAGGTGTGTGGTCAGATGTCATAATTTCTCTTGGCCCAATCCATCCAGTTGCCATACACTGATGCACAACAGATACAGGACGTCCATGGTCAATGGGTTTAATGATGTTAGCAGCGGGACTGCATTGTTGTCACAGGTAAAGGTGTATTTGTCGAGTTTTAAATCGTGTATTTCATCTTTTTACAAATATAATACACGGAAGATGATGCTAAAGAATAGTGCTTTAAACCAGGAGTTCAGGACTACAGGATTAGGTGACTATTAAACCCGATTTGGAAAACTGATTTGTGGTCTGCTGGCAGTGTGGTGCTGTGGTTAGCACAGTCACCTCACAGCTAAAAGGATCTGGTAGCCAGCCAGGGCCTTAGTGTTCTTTCAAGTTTGCATGTTCTCCTCAAGCTTCGGTGGGTTTCCTTCAGGTACACCGGTTTCCTCCCATAGCCTCAACTCAGGTCAGCTCGCTGTTCTAAATTACCCAGAGGTGTGAACGTGAGTGTAAATTATTGTGTCTCTCTCTCTGTGTTAGCACTGGGATAGTTTGGTGACCAGTTTAGGGTGTACCCTACTTCTTGACCGAAGTTAGCTGAGATTGGATCCAGCTTTCCATGGCCTTTAGTAGGATAAGTGGGATAGAAGTTGGAAGAACTTTGGGTTCAGGATGCTTGTCTTTGCTTGGTTGGGCTTCCATCTAAAGTGTCTACAGTCGTTTTATATAACCTCTTTAGATCACCATAGCTCCTGTGGGTATAGCTTTGTGAACATGTGCAGAAATAGGGTGGAGGGTGGGGTTACGCATGAAATGTCTAATTCACCTACTTAACCATTCTGGAAACGACATCTAACTGTATCTGCACCTTTAAAGCACTATCATATTACTCCCATTAATCCAATAGGGTTTCTAATAAAGCATTTTATTTTTGCATTTGTTGATGTTCAACAATATATTTATGACATCAAAAATGTCTAAAACACTCAAAACGTATTGAACAGCATAGCTGAATTCTTCCCTATTTTATTATACTGAGAACAAAACAGGGTCTGTCCTTTTTTAGAGGCATTTAAAATTCAACTTTAGGGTGATGTCTAAACACCAGATGTGGTTAAATGTGAGTGTGTCTCCATTTAAATTGCAGTAAGAGCTGCATATCTACTGTTTTACTAACAGTATATATCAAGTTTCATGAGTTGTGGGTATAACCTGTGTATACATATTTAATGAATCCCAAATTTTAATGTGTGTACAAGATTTAAAAAAAAAAAAGAAAGAAAGAAATCTTGATAAATGAAGCTCCAGGAGTGTACTGCTTGTAAATGGTACAACTAAAGTGAAACAACTCTTAGTCACCTTAAATATTATAATTTCCAATAGAAGTACAACTCTTCTAGGTTATTTATTTTCATTGTTTCTTTGATAAATGAGCAACATGTAGCATTTCTTTTCTGCAATCTCATCTTTTCAAAATTTACTCAATACTGCCTCATAAGCACTCCAATCCCTGTTTATTAGGACATAATTTACTGATAAAAGAATTTTTCTAGTTTTCGACTTAGCAGTGACAGATCACTGTGGATTCCTATTAAATTTGGACACACAAATAATAAGAATATTCTCACAATGCTCATATCCAAATGCAAACAAAATGTAAATGTTCCCACTCCCAGTTCAAGTACAGCATATGTGTGGGATTTCCCAGGATGGAGGGAAACAAACAAAAAACCACTCGCACAATTCAAATTTTTGTAACCTTTGGCTTTCCAACCATTGTTCACTTCATGACAAACAGAGAGACACACAGACACAAAGTTTGGTTGCCATGTTTACAGCTCAGTGGTCTGGCATCCCACAATAACTCAAAAAACAGTGCTTTTAGAATGAATGAATGAATTCCTTAATTAATTAATTCATTCATTCATTCATTCATTCATTTCAAAATCACTGAATTAATTAATTAAAGCCACCATTAGGATGTTGTTAGAATACATGCAGCATTGAGTAATTGTTACCATGTCGCTGTGTACTGTCACAAGTGGTTTACACATCATTATCCATTATCCCTTTTTAGCCGTGTTAACCGTTTGGGATTGTACCCGTCAATTATAGCACAAATCCTCTCATTTTTCGGTATGTTTAACTGTCTTTGGCCTGGCAGTGGTTTTGTAGTTTGGCTTGGTTAACCCGAGGTGTGCATATATGTGTGTGTGCTTGTGTGTGTGTGTGTATTTCACATCACAAACTTTTCCTCAGGCTTTCTCAGGGATGAGAAGTGTATCTGAATGAGAATGCGTCCAAGCAGACCTATGTAATGTGGAGGGGAAGTGTGTAATAGATATAGCATACTGTGTGTGTGTGTGTGTGTGTGTGTGTTAAACTGCTGAAATACCAGAAGCAGTCATTTCATTGGCCCTTCAAATGGTTTTCATCACTGGTCCTGGGTTCGAGCTGAGTTTCTGTCTGTATTAGGAGAGAGAGGAGAGAGAGAGAGAGAGAGAGAGAGAGAGAGTATGTGTCTGTGTGTTTAAAAGTTTTGCTTCTCATTGTCTGTGGCATCACAAACCCAGATCCTCAGCTCTTTGTGTGATCCAGACTGAGAAACGCATCCAAAACCTTGTTAAACAGAGGGACCACTTTTGTTAAAAAAAAATAAAGAAGGAAAAAAAAAGAATAAATAAATAAACAAACAAATAAAAAAATAGAAATGTTAAAAATGCACATTTTTTGGTCATTGTAGAGTAGATTTTATAATACTGTTTCAGCACTTTGTAACCTGAGAAAGGCTTGGTGCCATCACAGTGCCATGTCCCATTTCGACGGTGTAAAATTCATTCAATAAAGAGCGTCAGGGAGAGAGAGAGAGAGAGAGAGAGTGTGAGAGAGAGAGAGATCCTACCTGCTGCGATGGTTGCTTTTCTCTTGGTCCGAGGCCGTCTCGCTCTCCGCTCGTTCCTGGGTCCAACGGGTTGAGACGTTGAGGCCGGAGAGTGTGTTTGAAGTTTGAGTGGTCCTCTAGCAAGAAAAAAAAGCGTACTTAGGTATTTAGTACACACAGATTTTATTTGCTTTCTTGATCGTATTTGTTGAATGCATGTATCAGGACGTGAAATTCTGTTTGGGTCTTCTGTGTAGCACTCTGATCTTGTTGAGGACATGAGACGCATTTGTTGTGAGAAGTTTTATTGGTGAACTTTTGAGTTTGACTGTCAGCTCACTCGAAGAGCACCACTATGTCCTTGTTTTACTTGTTTTACTGGCACAAAGGACAAGAAAACAATATTGGTGCAAATCTTAGCATTTAAATGTTTCATTCGTTCCTTTTTTTAAAGAAAGCATGTTTTTTTTTTTGACTCACTGCAAAATCAAAAACTTTGACTCCTTTTTTTTCCATGTTTAAACTGAATCAAAAACAACCATGAGTCCTCTGTTCAACCTGACTGTTGTTTGACGTCATGTAGATGTCCAAAACCTCTGGATTAATAATCTCAGGCTGAGATATCACCTAAATCTCAACCTGTACAGTGTGTGTGTGTGTGTGTGTGTGTGTGTGTGTGTGTGTGTGTGTTTCGTAATATGGATAGATTGTTTATTATCACTTGTATTTCTCTGATTCAGCAATGTTGATGCTGGATAGTAAATGCTGTGCACTCTGTGTGGATGGAGGCACACGTCTGGTTGCAGTGCGATGCCTGGTCTTTGTTACACTTATTCATGCCGACCTGGTAAACTGACAAACGCACTCACAGAGAGGGGCCGCTCTGTTCTGTGTTCAATTTTACAACTGTTTCATGTGTGACCACACCATGGAGGAATCAAGAAACACCCTGCAGACTTCAGAAGCTTCAGATCCCCCCCATTTTAGTTTGGAACACTACAATTGACTAGCCATCAATTTCAGGTCCATCTCAGCCTTTGTTTCCACTCATTAGAACCGAATTCAAGGACTCAAGAGGACCGCAGCCTCTGAACGGCCACAACGTCCAACTTGTGTATAAGGGTGTTCCCACACACCCGATGTCATCGTCATATGTCCTCTCAGCTGGTGCATGTATTATGCTTCACAGTTTGTTTTTCTCCACTCAAGAAATGGAAATGAACCACTGAATATGTTGCCAATGATTGTTCGATGAGACATGTCTGTAAATCTGTATTTGACAGATATCAGAAATCTTTATATCTAATAAAAAAAGAACATTGATAACTGCAAGATGTACAGATGATGGATCAGGCTTTAAGAGAAAACACCTCAGAAAGCTAGAAAAAAATCAACATGCTTACTCTAGCAAAAAGACACCATTTACTCATTGTTGCGCAATTCGCTAAATATCGCTCATGTCATGCTTTCATGGTTTCCCAATGTTGCTTTATTTTATTAGTTGTTGTTTGCTTTTGAGATGAGCATTGTGGGACACAGGAAGTTACTGACCCATAAACAGGAAAGTATGATCTTTGTAAGCGTAGCGGTGTAATTATAAGCTGCTCCATGTTTCAGATCATGAGGAGATTTACTGTCTTCCACTGGAAGGGAATTTAAAGGCTGTATCTAGTTTCTTTTCTTCTGTTTATTTCCATTGAATGGAAAGGATCATGATGGCAGAACCACTCATATGGAGTCCCCCATTTAGGGTTGGAGCTGGACAGAATTTAACAACATGGTATGGTTTCAGAGCTTTGGCGTTACTGGTCTAATTGTACATAAGACTGTTAAATGAAAACCATTGAATGTCACATCCAGTCCCAAGACTCGGTGTTCTTGGTATTGACACAGTGAAGACAGGCCAGTAGCAAGAAGCAGTCCTGGGAGATGGAGGAATGTTTTGCACCTTACTTAGTACAAGAATA
>JAQNCB010000001.1:56694264-56707129 GCA_030068295.1 Euristhmus nudiceps
ACATGGACAACCATCACAAAGGACAGAGTCCGCTGGAAGAAGTCCAGGGAGGGGTTCCTCACTCATGAGTGAATTCATCCTAGATACAGATAGAGTTAAGAGACAGGCCGCTAGGTCACTACAGACTTAGTTTGGGACGCAGCCTCTGAAATCTTGCAAGCTGATTGGTCGAGACGAATTACCCACCGAATCCGAGTCAGTAGCGACCCGCTGTGGCAATTTCATGACCTTTTTCCCCATATTTGCTTACTTTTATTTCTATGAATATTTTAAAAAATCCACAATGCACTGAAGCTGCAGAACCTGAATTGTGATATAGCGAGGGATGACTGTATACTCATTCAAAAAATTTGTAATTGAAAAATGAATTAAGAATCTTAAGCATGTGATTTCCTTCTGTCAACTGGACTGGGAATTTTGTTGAAGATGTTTTGCGTGAGAATCTTCATAGACAAATTAAGAATCTTGCTTATAATGATATGCAAATGAGATAATGAGCAAATAAAATGTGTGTTGATATCCCTTTATGAGTAGGACCTATGGCCTGTGTGATCGGCGCACTATACCGAAAAAAAAAAAAAAATCGACTTGAATTTGAATAGCCTATATGCCCATTTGTCCGGTGCCCAAATGCATCACAATGTTGATTGGCTGTCATCCATCGTACTGTTGATTGGCCATCATGTATTGCAATTGTGACTGGCTGTTATGCATCGCACATCTGATTGGCTGTCATGCCTCATAATGTTGAATGGCTGTTATGTGTCGCAATGTTGACTGGCTGTTATGCATCACAGTGTTGATCAGCTGTTATGCATCATAATGTTGACTGATTGTTATGGATCACATTGCTGATTGGCTGTTATACATCACAATGCCGATTGGCCGTTATAATTGGCTGAATGGCTGGTCACTGGCAGCAACTTGACGTGTATCGACATCCAGTAGTGTATATTAAAAAAAAACATTTTTGTATCTGACTTTTTTTTTTAAAAGAAACAAGAATTTTGGGCAATGCTTCTACCTATTTTCCCAGAGAACCTATCTTAAAATTTCAAAACATCAACAGAATAATTCATTAATTGTGAACAGAAAAGAAGAATAGGCCCCAAAAATCGCATGGCAACCCCTGCTACTATGCAGTGCCTAAATCTGCATATTATTAAATTTTATGGGATTTACAAATGAAATGTGCACTGAAGAGGTTTTATAAATGACCAACACTCCTAGACTGGGCACGGCTGGCTGTGGCATCTTCATGATTTAGACTCTCACCTGACCTCCATGTTCTGCTGTTTTTATGATAGAGTGAGGTGCCTCTCCACCCTATCTCCACAAAATTGCGGTGCTCATTATAAAAAAATAAATTAAAAAAATGATATAGCTCTGCGATCACTGTGCACCAGCCAAATGTAACGGTCATAAACCTGCAGATAATCCCACTATTCCACAAGCAGGGATAAATCCCAGTTAAATTTAACCATCTAATCCATAAAGGAAGAGTATAATAGCAGCTCCTGCCACCATCCACCACTATATCTACATAAATATCCTCACTGGGGTCACTGGCTAGAGCAAGGGTGGGCAAACTTTTTGACTATCAGGCCACAATGGGTTCTAAAATTAGACAGAGGGGCCGGGCCAGGAGCATTTGGATGGAGTGTTTGGACCGGATATACTAAAGCATCGAATATAGTGTGTGCAAACCTCATAGCAGAGCACAGTAAAAACATGCAAATAAATGTACAACCCAATTTATTAACAGATTTGCACTGAGGACTGCCTTTTAAATATGCAAAATAACCGTTATCAGTTAATAAGTTTGTCTCAAGAAATATGCAATATATGGCGTTTACACACTATTTTGCACAATACTGGGAGGAGAAAATGTAAATAGATTAAAATAGCACATGCACTGTGATTTATCAAACCTGGAGATTATGTCTGTTTTTAAAACGTTTCAATCGAATGTACAAAGTTAAAGAAATGAACATTTATTGAAAAAAAATTAATGGAATCACTTTCAACATTCAAAACATATTACCCAACGAACTACTTAAGCTCAATAATATGTACTACTACTAATACTACTACTACTACTAAACCCCGTAAAATCATGGATGGATTATATACACGCCACGGGTGCCCTCACCTTCACGCGCAAACAGTACGCATGTACCGTCGCCAAACACACAGACATAGGCTGTATTAAATATCCTACCTGCAGCAGAAACTAGAAATTGAAATTAAGAGCGATATGCGACGTGTTAATGAAGCCACTGTACTGCTGCTGTGCGTAAACGCACACATTGCTTTTAATTAAAAGACGAACTTCCACACTTTCCATACGCATTTTTTCACAACACAGCAAAAAAAACTCACCAATTTCAGTGGGAACAGTGTTGGTTGTGTCCTTTTTTGCAAGTGCATCAAAGTCTGGAGTTAGTTTTGTGTCAATTTCGACTCGACTGTCCACTTTCTTTCTCTTTGGTCAGCTCATTTTACAGAAGGGCTCGAATAGCGACGTGAAACGAAATGAAATAAAGAGTAATTCCTGCCCCTCCAACAACGGTCAACGTGTTTTGAGTGCGCCATCTATTGGGGGAAATGTGGGCATTGCAGGGAAAAGGGAAAATTAATGAGGTTTTTACTATAATTTGGACAAGTTCGGCGGGCCGGATTAAAAAGCCTAACAGGCCGTATGTGGCCCGCGGGCCATGGTTTGCCCATGTCTGGGCTAGGGGGTTTCATTCATCACACCACAAAGCTCTGCCTGGTCTGAAGGCAACTGAGTACAAGCTGTGCACGTTGAGTACATACTAATAGCTCTTCCTCTCTCGCAGTGCTGCAGGCAAAGGCTCCTGAACTCCCTCTACAAATGAGTGTGCGAAATAACGAGTTGAAGCATTTCAGCTCTACACCTGAGTGCACTCACAAAAGCAGACCCAGCAAACCGAGTCAAAGATAATATACAGTTAGTCTTGCCTGACATCCTTTATTAGAATCATGTCAAGTCAGGCTGACTACATGGAGTCTAAATTTAGAAAGTGTGAGTTTTCAGTGATGGTAGACTGCATCTAATAAACCACATGGCCTTATGACAGGCAACAATCAGATATGCCAATCTATTACACACATCCAATTAGATTTGAATGTCTTACAATGAAAGCCTCAGGTACATCAAGAAGGCTGCTGTAGGGATTAGTTTAAAACACACTCACACACACACACTCTCACACACACACACACACACACACACACACACACAACCATACACACTTTGGGGCAATCGAGAGTGTGTATGTTTTAAGACCTTGGGAAGAAATTCTCCACAGACAAATGCCCTAACCAGTCACATTGCTCGAACCCTGGACCTACTTGCTGTGCGATGAGAGTGTTCTACACCACCGTGCCACTGATATTTTACATATTAATTTTTCATTGTGAACAGTGTGACCTAAAAAAGCACTGAAGCTGGAGATATAATTTGTAGCCTGTACATGGCTGTAAATTGAAATTAAGATTGGTGCATTCTTTGGACACGAATACAACAGTCTCAAAATAGCAATGTACTAAGACAATGTACAAAAACAGTTTGTTTGACTATTGAACAGATGAACCGCTTAATCCTATTAGGGTCACGTGGAGTTAGCCAACACTGGACGAAGTAGGGGTACACTCTGAACAGCTCTCCAGAAAATCAAAAGTCCAAAACACAGTCACCCGAGTGGCACATCGACAAGATACTTGGTGTGCAGATGTAAGTAGGGAGAGACAGTATGAAGCAGAGTACACAAATCACTAGCAAACTGCAAACCAAATATAAGTGATATTATTTTTCTCCTCATCTTTGTTATTATCTTTATGTATCATGTCACAAGCATGTATAATTAGCCTGATGTGCATGTGTTTGGTCTGTGGGAGGAAACCAAACTGTGGGAGGAAACCCACACAAGCAGAGGGAGAACATGCAAACTAGTTGACTATTTTTGCTTTATTGTGTGTAATCATGCATTGCTTAGTGTGTAGGCATGTTTTACATCTTGTGAGGACAAAACGTTAACACAATAACAAGACCATGCCACAGTTCTGATGCTGTGAGAAAGCTAATTAGTCTATTTATTTAGCTAGTTATCTACTTATTTTTTTCCACATGTAGGTCCAGCATTATTAGCTCGAAGGTCCTGTCTTAAATATAGTAGAGTAAGACAAATGTAAGTGTGTGTGTGTGTGTGTGTGTGTGTGTGTGCCTGTGCTTTATCAATGCATCCAAAGATGTAACATATGGTGAAGTGAATTGCACAATGCATTAATATTAACCACATTTCCCAAAGTTGACACAAGCCCATTCATAACAGAGCAGCTTACATATTCTGCATGTACAGAATACAGATTATGACACGTGCCTCATGCATCAGTGTTAACACGTTAACAGGTGACACGTGCCTCATGCGTCACTGTTCTTGAGATAAGCTCTATGACCCTAATTAGATTTAAGTGGTTAAATAAAACAAATGAATAAATATTTGTAGCAAATCTCTCAACATGCTGTCTGACCTGCACAATCTCGAGCATCTCCTCACGACTGATGTATCCATTGCCATCCAGGTCATACATGCTGAATGCCCATTTTAGCTTCTGATCCAGTTTTCCCCTTGAGGTCACACTCAGAGCAATGATGAACTCCCGGAAGTCGATGGTACCATCGTTGTTGGTGTCGAATGTGCGGAAAACGTGCTCTGCAAACTTGGAGGCATCACCGTATGGAAAGAAGTTAGCATATATCTTCTTGAACTCCTCCACATTCAGGTGTCCACTTGGGCAGTCTTTAAGGAAGCCCTGAAGAAAGAGGACAATAGGTCTAAACTTGGTTTCCTTCTTGTGAAGTGTACTTGTGATAATGTCTACATGTTTCCTCATATCGAGTGAAGAGCCAGAAAAGCATTTAAAACTCACTTGCCGATGCTTCCTAATAAATGTTAATACAATGGTTATGTTTATTTGTAAGGAATAACCAAATGTCTTATACAGTATTCCTGAACGTGATTCAGAATAATTCATCAGATGAATGATTGAGCTTAATGATGAAATTAAGCTCTAAATCTATATAGCAATTGAGCTTATGTAGAAAGCTTTTAGTAAACATAATTTGACTTGTTAGCATGTAATGGAATTTTTGGTATATAACATATGTGTAAATCCACGGTAGTGGCACCCACTTGATTGTCATGGAATTGTTTTGTGCCAAACACTAATAAATCCCGAGGTAAATAAGAAAAATCTTCTATCACACAACCACAGTCTTTCTTACATGTGTGAGTAAAGTGCCTGAAAACATTTCCAACCTCAATCCCGCACAAACAATTTTCTGATTAAAATGTAAAAAGATTTTCCATGAAAAATGAACACCAGAACGGTTCATTTTCACCCTGTCAGTCAAAAGCTGTTTCTTTCGGACAATAAACACTCATTACACATTGTGTTCTTTGTTCTTGAGTCAATGAAAGATCAATGTAAGGTACCCTATTTTCAAATCCATCAAAACAGTCCCCAACCCGCCGAAATAATGGCTCAAAGTCACATAATGTTCATCACCTATTCAACTGCATGAGTGATGAATGTTCACCTCACCAATACCTCGTAGAGCACAAATGAACTGCAACAGCACATACAGTTTTCAATAGCAATAAGTGTACCCAAATATCCCTTGCGTTTTTGTTTTGATTCCCCCACCAGTTATGGAGAAAACAGGTTTTGTACCTGCTAATCATCTCTTGTCCTGTGCCCGTTATGAATGCTCACCCGCTCCGAAATTCTCTCCAGTGACGCAACCTGATTCTTCGGAACAGATTCCTTGAAACCATTTTCCTCAAATTGCATGCCAGTTAATTTATTTATGCAAATAATCAGCTGGTGACGTTGACATCGACAACACAAGGCATTGTGCCCAGCTGGCATGCTATAGAGATGCGAACATGACGAGGTACATCGTTCATCGAAGCATTTTCATCAAAATGTTTTTCAGCGTTTTTCACAGATCAAAAGCCATTTCTCAAGTCTCCGTTGGAAGAAACTTGAAATCTTTTTCAGGATTTATAGATGGAGTACTTGGCTGAAATAAAGGGTACCTTTGATTTTTATACAAAAAAGTCTCAAAATCAAATATTTTGTTGGACTGCTTTTAGCCAATATTACAGCACACAATCTCTATGACATTGGTGCTTCAGTTGGTCAGGTCGAGGCTCAGCACCAATATGTGGCAATAAAATTAAGTCAACTGATAACCTGAATGAGCAGGTGAATAAATCAATTGACTTTTTCCTCCTTGATGAAGTGGATATAAAATTGGGACTTAAATAATGAAAGAGTGGTTCAGGGAGCATGACGAATCATTTTCACGTATGAACTGGCACCATAGAGTCCTGACATTAAATCTAATGAAAGTCTGGGATGTGCTGGAGAAGACTTTATGTAGTGGTCTGCTTTTTCCATCATGATATCAGGATGCCTGTAAAAAATATACACAAATCTGAATGGAATTAAATGTTGTGATGTTACTTAACCCTATTCCAGCCAAGCCCTCACAGGTGTGCCCAATTTCTTGATTGCCAGGATGATGTTGGCAGGGTCAGTGCTGTATACCACAGTGTTGCAACATTTTTTAATCCAGAAAGAGTTTACAGGGAGCTGCCCTTTTAAACATGGTGGCTCACAAGCGTGTATACTAGTGCATCTCATTAAAATAGAATAGCATCCAAATTTTGATTGATTTATTTAGGAAATCAGTTCAAAAAGTGAAATCTGTCTATTATATAAGTTCATTAAACACAGACTGATATATTTAAAGTGTTTATTTCTTTAATTCTGATGATTATAACTTGCAGCTAATGAAAACCTAAAATTCAGTATCTAAGAAAATTAGAATATTGTGAAAAAGTTCAATACTGGAGACTCATGATTTTATACTCTAATCAGCTAATCAACTCAAACACCTGCAAAGGTGTCCTGGGCCTTTAAATGACCTGTTAGTCTGGATCAGTAGACTTTCAGTCATGGGGAAGACTGTAGACTTGACAGTTGTCCAGAAGACAATCACTGACACCCTGCACATGGAGGGTAAGATACAAAAAGGTAACTGCAAAAGAAGCTGGCTGTTCACAGAGTGCTATATCCAGGCACATTAATAGGAAGTGGAGTGGAAGGAAAAACTTGTAGAAAATGGTGTACAAGCATCAGAGGTAACCGCAGCCTTGTGAGGATTGTGGAACGAAACCCGTTCAAGAATTTGGGGGAGATTCACAAGGAGTGGACGGCTGCTGGATTCAGTGCGTCAAGCCTCTCTCAAACTAGAGACAATGTCAGAGGCGTCTTACCCGGCTAAGGACAAAAAGAACTGGACTGTTGCTCAGTGGTCCAAAGTTCTTTTTTCAGATGTTGCAATTTTTTTGGAAATAAAGTTCCCAGAGTCTGGAGGATGAGATGCAAGTTGTTTGAGGTCCAGTGTAAAGTTTACCCAGTCAGTGGTGGTTTGGGGAGCCATGTCACCTGCTGGTGTTGGTCCACTGTGTTTTCACAGGTCAAAGGTCAGCGCAGACATCTCCCAGGAAGTTTTAGACCACTTCATGCTTCCCTCTGCTGAACAGCTTTATGGAGATGCTGATTTCATTTTCCAGCAGGACCTGGTACCTGCCCACACTGACAAAAGTACCAATTCCTGGTTTAGGGGCCATGGTATCCCTGTGATTGATTGACCAGCAAACTCACCTGACTTAAACCCCAGACAGAATCTATGTGGTATTGTGAAGAGGAAGAAGCGAGACACCAAATCCAACAATGCAGAATTGCCGAAGGCCGCTATCAGAGCAGCCTGATCTTCCATAACACCTCAGCAGTGCCACAGACTGACTGCCTCCATACCATGCTACACTGTTACAGTAATTTATGTAAAGGGAGCTCGAACTACGTATTGAGTGCTAAACATGTTCACACTTTTGAGTAGTCCAACATTTCTCATTTCTGTGTTAAACATGCTTTTTTATTGTTCTTAAGTAATATTCTAATTTTCTGAGATACTGAATTTTGGGTTTTCATTAGCTGTAAGCTGTAATCATCAAAATTAAAGAAATCATCAAATAATCAATTCAAGTAATCATCAAAATTAAAGAAAAACTTGAAATATATGAGTCTGTGTTTAATGAATCTATATAATACACAGAGTTCACTTTTTGAACCGAATTACGAAATAAATCAAATTTTAGTTGATATTCTAATTTATTGAGATGCACTAGTACATAGTCGGCAGTACAAGATCAAGCTACTGCGTGTGGATATATACGAAGCTGGCAGGCCCAAGATTACATTTGTCAAAAAATGGCATGGTGGTTAAGGAAAAACGCAGTCCAGAGTGGGTGTTTACTGGAAATGTTTACAGACATAAGGTGCTATAGTATACATTATAGAGCCGAATTACTGACAGGACAACACCTTACATATCACCTATTGGTGGATGAAATCGATCCACCAAAAGATAGAAAAATCAATGCACTAGATGCTACAATAAAAAAAAAATCGATAAATTTATTCAGCAATATGAAGGAGTAGGATAATAGATTTTGAACCGATCAACAATGGTAGAATTTGGTCTTATAGAATTAGCTCCTTAGTAGCTTTAGTAGAAACTACTTACAAGTTGTTCCTATATTGCGAGAATATAAAAGCATCAGTGCTCTAAAGATCAGATGATCTGGTCAATTGGATTCTGAACTGGTCAACTGGATTAATATTAAGATTTTAGAGATTTAAAAAATACGTAAGTTGATTATGATGCCAGTATAATAGGCAAAATAAGAAGATTAGTGGGCTAAAAAAAAAAAGAAGTGGATCAATTCTACAGGCCATTATATACCCTAGGAGGTGGTGCTTTGTGTACAAGAGCATAGATGGGTGGAAGACTCAACAAATAAACAAATCATCCTAATGTTTGTGCAGTCCTTTAAACCTCTAGAGTCCCAAATTTATTGCATCTCTTTTTACACATAATGCCCATCAATCCATCCATTCCTCTAACCACCGACCCACCTGTCCATCCACCCACCCATCCATTTTCTATACCACTTATCTGTCAGGGTTGCAGGAGAAGCTAGAGGTCATCAATTTATCACAGGGCAAACACGGACACAAACAACCATTAACACTCACACCTATGGGCGATCTACAATCCACACCCAGTTGGTCTACAGTGCATGTTTTTTGTCTGTGGAAGGAAAGGAGATCATCCGCGGTCACCACTAAAAAAAAAAAGGCTCCAGTTGGTGAAGAGGTTCGAACATAGAACCTTCTTGCTTTGAGGTGACGGTGCTAACCCCTGAGCCCAGCACATGATGTGCAGTCCATAAATCCAGTGCACACTATTTCATCTGATATTATTTGCTTTATGGTTTGCACTCAACTGATCGAGAAGATTAATCTGACTATTATAACTAGGTGGATACACTCCAGAGGTCACTGTGGACTCAAGACATCTTTGTATGTCAATGATGGGAGGTGGGGTCAACATAGTGCGCATATGGTATACAAGTACTACAGCCCCACTTTCACACAATGCACCTCAATCATCATCTATATTACAGGATTTATAAGCTATGATAAAAATCTATCTCTATAACCTCATATGAATCCCTGTTTTGACCCCTTAAGTACAAAGCCTACAAAGGAAAATGCAGGTCAAAGTGTTTGAGCCCTTTTTAGTTCAGTAACGATTATGGGTCACTGTAGCTTACTTTTCCACACTCATTGCTGAAATCATTCATGTATCTGTGTTTTGATAGAGCATTGCCTCATCATATCACCATCTAACCATGACACATAAAGCCTCTTACTGCAGCTCATTTTCCAAGACCACTAGACAAAACAACATCTTGTACATTTACGTAAAAAATACTGTATCTATGGGGAAAGAGGTGCAATTATGTTGTTGTCGCCCAGATATGAATAGATCCGATGATGTGACCAAAAGGCTATTGATCCTTTGACTGCTGGAGAAGTAGAAGTGCCTCACTATTGTCACTCACTCATTCACTTACTCTTTTACTGAACCACTTAATCCTTCTAGGGTTAGGTGAAGACTGTAGCCTATCACGGTTGACCTTGGGTGAAGGCAGGGTACACCCTGAACAGCTCGTCAGACCATCATAGGGCAAGATACATGCAACCATTCACTCATGTTCACACCTACTGGTGAACAGCCAATTACCCTAATGTTCATGTCTTTGGACTGAGGGAGAAAACCGAAGTACCCAGAGGAAACCCATGCAATTACAAAGAGGACTTGCAAACTCTGCACAGAAACATCTGAGCCCGGGACTCAAACCCAGGACCTCCTTTCTGTGAAGCGAATGTGCTAACCCTGGGTTTTCACTGGGGAACCATGACTGCGATATGAGAGAGTCACAGTGAGATGAGACTTGGTGGATTCGTGATGATTGCGTTGATTGTGACGGTCAGAAATTTTGCCATGATTATTATGAGTTATTACAATTTGACCCCAATCATGATAGAAAGTGGGAATCATAGTAGAGCTCAGTAGAGCATAACAGAAGCGTAACAAAGCGTAACAGACCGTGATCTGTCATCGTAGGGGATCTTGATGAACTTGGCTCTTGACAGATGCTTTATCTCACCTTGTACCACTCTTGTAGCTCATGGTCTGAAAACTCTGTGTTCTCCCTCAGATCCTGTAGCATCTCTGGCCTGAGCTTGCTGTTCTGCTTTCCCATGGTGATGAGTCTGCGTGTGCACAGCAATGACAACCCTGGGGTCAGACCTGCTAACAAAAACAGACCAATTAGAGCACACAGCAATATGTTTAATAAGCAGAGATGGCCAGACATGCAGACAGAAAAGAGCCCTAATTACGGCACAGATTCCATGCTGAGTAGCTTTAGGAGCATACACCAGGAGCTACCACAAAGAGAATTTAAACATAATTAGATATTACAGAACCTATTTTTGAATCAAAGTACGATGTGATAGACTGACTATTGGAACAACCCCACTGATCTTGTATTTCTCTATTGATATGCAGTCAGATCTGTAAACGCGCTTAACAAAACTTATCCATTTTTTAAATTGCATTTTACTCTCTCTCTTTTACTGAACAGTTGAATCCTATTAGGGTCACGAGAGGCTGGCACCTATCTCAGCTGAGACGGGGTACACCTTAAACTGCTCGCCAGATCAACACAGGACCAACACATACACACACAATCATTCACCCACACATTTATACTAAGGGGCAATTTGGAACAGCTAATTAGTCTAATGCACATGTTCTTGGACTGTGGGAGGAACCAAAATACCCATAAGAAACCCACACAAGCATGAGGAGAACATGAAAACTCCACACAGAAATGCCTAAGCCAGGACCTTCTTTCTTTGAAACAGACATGCTAACCACTTTACCACCATCTGAACACAAATTGTATTTTAGCTTTATTGAATATTTTTATTCATACATCGAGTTGCCTCTGGGCTTTTGAGTTTCTTCCTATCTCCAAAAAAGTGCTTGTAGATGGACTACCTGTGCAAAATTGACCCTCAGAGCAAACGTGTGCGTGCTTGGTGCTCTCTGTGATGGACTGCAATTCAATCCAATGTGAATTCTTCTGCCTCATGTCTGTGATGTTGGAGCAATGAATGTTGTGCTTATGCACTACTATCAAAAATGGCTGTGTTAAGATAATTGTTAAAAAGTTTACCTCAACATATTTCACATCTGACCAATATTAGGTATAATGTTACTACATGCAGATTTTATCCATTGCTCTCAGGAAGCATTTCATGAGCGTAACCCTTTCAAACAGCTGAGCATTATAGATATGCCACCGAATGTTTCTCTGTGCTACCATCTCCTCTGGTTTCTCATTATAGATCCAAATCAATACTTAGGTGTTTGTGAAGTTATTTTCTTACTATCATTAAACATATTACAAATTAAATTAAATTAAATTAAATTAAATTAAATTAAATTAAAAGCTGATTTTGGAAACTGAAACTGTAAGCTTTGGGATTCCTCACTATCCTTCATTCAATATGCTTACATTTCCTTATAATGACAGTTTTCAAATATTTAAAAAGGTTTTTGGTTTTTTTAAGTTGAATAACTCTTAAATTATGTGGAATTTGTTAACGGATGATAAAGAGATTTAACCCTTACATACTGTTCATATGCTATGCCTTCATGGTATGGTCTGGGTCAATTTTGACCCGGGAAAAGAATACCCTCCTAATAAGAGTCTACACCAAATTTTGAACTACATATCTTTTAAAAACATATAACTTCTTCATAACTACCATTGTCATGATGCATTCATACAGTCATGGATGAAAATATTGGCACCCCTGGGATTTTTCCAGAAATTGTTGCAATTACAAATCTTTTCGGTATCAATGTGTTTATTTCTTGGATGTGCATTGGAAAAACACAAAAAAAGCTGAAGGAAAAAAGCCAAAATTGACACAATTTCACACAAAATTAAAAAAATGGGCTGGACAAAATTGTTGGCAGCCTCAACTCAATATTTAGTTGCACACTCTTTGGAAGAAATAACTGAAAGCAATCACTTCCTATAACCATCAACAAGTGTCTTGCATCTCTCAGATGGAATTTTGGCACTCTTCTTTTGCAAACTGCTCCAGATCTCTCAGGTTTGAAGTGTGCCTTCTTGCAAAAGCAATTTTGAGATCTCTCCATCGGTGTTCAACGGGACTTGGATCCGGACTCATCAATAGCCACTTCAGAACTCTCCAACCATTTCTTGGTGCTATTTGAGGTACGTTTTGGGTCATTGTCCTGCTGGAACACCCA
>JAQNCB010000001.1:56739952-56750997 GCA_030068295.1 Euristhmus nudiceps
AGCGCGCTTTAAGTCTCTTTACAATCCCCGAAGTGCGAACACAAAAAGGGGGTACCTTTAACTCTGTCAGAGTCACGGCGTAAGAGAGCGAGTTCAGAGATGCAGCGAACTTTTAATGAACTCAGGTGAGGGGCGGGACTTCCGGAACTTACGTTGTCGAGAGTGTTAGGTTTCCTGGATTCCAAGGGAGTTGAGTTTCAAGGGAGGGGGTGTCTCCCTACAACTAAATATTTGATCCCATATCCCTTGTTTGCAATAAACTGCACTGACCAACCACTGACAATGATCTTTCTTTACCTTCAGGGTATGAGCCCAAATGCATGCTCAACTGGGTTACGATCTGGTGGTTACCTTGACCAGTTTTTAACATCCCACTTTTTCCTAACGGTATCCTCTGTTGAATTTGCAGTGCTTTTGGGGTCATTGGCCAATGTCCAACTGATGAGATCTTCTTTATGTATTAAGACATTCTGGGTTATTGTACTGTTCAATGCTTGTGCCATAAACACCTCACATGTCATCATCTTGATTTATCCTTCTTAACAACAAATGTGGTTCTCGTGGTTTGTTTTTTAACTCAGGGCTCCAATAAGTAGTCATGCTGAGCTATTAACTGGTTAAACAATGAATCTAACAGGGTAGTGTTTTGACACCTCTAGATATACATATCAGTACACGAAATCTTAAAATTCTGATCTCATGTTCTTCTTTTCTCAAACCAAAGTATATCCAGTATATCGCAAACCTAAGAACTAGAACTGGCATTGCCTTTTAACACTTTTACTGCATACTTGCTGAAGGTCTGAGTCATTTCACCTACTTGCTTTGGAATAAATGAAATTTGATGGGAGAATGTGTCATAGATTCAGCAAAAAAAAAGCTCTTTCAAAGTTGTTCTTGATTGTCCTTTAAATTGTCATTCCAGCCTTGACAGCAGGTCTCAGTGTGTATTTCTTTCAGTCCATATATAGAATTGCTCGAATAAGAAGGAAGATCAGCTGTAATATATAATTTATATAGCTTATAGCTACATTTTTTTAACAAATGTCTCGCCTGTTTTGATAAACTGGCCTGGTCTAACAGAAATTCTGACAGTGACTTTCTCATAATACATACCACAGGTGACAAAGTCAAGGTCCGCAGGCCAAAGCCAGCCCTTCAACTCATTTTATGTTGCCTGTAAGCGATTTTAAAGAATATGATTATCATACATTCTTTGCATTGACCATTACCTTGAAAACAAATTCATAGTCTATCCACTAGGTAGCGGCAACCTATATCAAGTGAACAGTTAGTCATTCATCACTTAAGACAGATTGCATGCTAGCTTGTCACTGCTAAGTACTGTCAGAAGGATCAGTTTCCCATCTTTCACTGACATGCTCAAATATCATTTTCTTGATATCTGCTTTTTTAGCTTCACTAATGTTGACAACAGGTACTGGTGGACATTTTATACATGCTTTGTTCCTGGTTCACACCAGGTGCTGTCAGAAAAAACTGTCAAATTTACAATAAATGTTCAGTGATTATTCAGCCCTCAATCACCTTGAAATTTAGTGATGTGACCCTCAGTGAAAATAAATGACACCCCTGAACTACACTGTTATTGCTAGCATAAGGGTAAAGGTTTCTGCAGGATGTTTAAGTGATATTCATACAAGTTTGCATCTTTTCCTGGTAAAGATAATCTAATATCTAACTAATCTGTCACAATTTCTTAGTAATTTTATTTAAAAAGTCAATATTCACTCTTCACTGACAAATACTTTTATTTGATTAGCTAAAGTTATTTTCACTCATGCTGAGTAACTTGCATTGGCTTACCTGACAAAGTTTGTGACAGGAGCTCCCCCCACCCACCCCCATTTTCGTATCTCGCTATCTAAGCTAACATGAGATAACATCTAAACCTTATTTATAAGCACTCATAACCTTTACTGTTAGTACCATAATATATAATGAGCATAGAAGTTCCACTACTAATAGCCACATAGCCAATGAACTACCGTATTTTCCGGACTTTACATCGCTCCAGAGTATAAGTCGAATCAGCCAAAAATGCAAAATAAAGAAAAAAAAACATATACAAGTCGCACTGGAGTATAGGTCACATTTTGGGGGCAGCGTTGTTTAAAAGATTTTGTTAACGCCACTTTTTTGTATGACGACAACGTGATGATGACGCACTAAAAATGGATCTTTGGCGACTAAAACATGACGTGACGAGACGAAGCGTAACAAAAATGTTGGTGTGTGAGACGCTCACAGTGCGTATACCATCTCTGCCTACTCTGCGCGTAATGCCGTGCGGGGAGGAAAAACGAAAGATGCAGTCTCACCTTTCCACACAATATAGTTGCACTGAAACATTTGACTGTTGGCTCAAACATGTTAAAACAGACTCTTAATTTCAATCTACAGTATATTACAGTTGAACCTCGCTCGACCGGACCCCGATGGACCGGATTTCGGGTCCTACAGACAACCTACAGACAAATTTTATTTATTTATTTATTTTAAGGATAGTTCGCAAGCACTCCGTGCTAGCAGCAGCGCTAATAGAGCTAATAGCGCTAGCAATACGTTAAATTAATTGAATTGAATAAACTGTATTACTTTATAACCTGGTAAGTATAAAGCACGCTGACTTATAATTGCGCAAAATAACGTAAAACTTTATTTAATAATGTCCAGAAACCCACTGGCTCTATCTGCTCTCTTACTGGCATGTGGTACTACCCTAAAAGCGGACCGGATGGAAAAAACAAACCTGAACAAAGGTTCCCGCCTCACCCACCCAGTTTAGAACTCACTCTACAACACTGTATTATGTATTGTAATATGTATTACATGTATTTACTGTACAGGTACAATATAAATTTAAATAATCAACATGTGAAATGTGGTTGCCAGTTATTATTTTTTTATGTTCTATATAATGTTTTAAAAAATTCACATATAAGTCACTCTGGAGTATAAGTCTCCCCCCTGGCCAAACTATGAAAAAAGTGAGACTTATAGTCCGGGAAAAACAGTAATATGGAAAGATTTATATCTAAACACTATTCATTAATAATTATGCCTTTAAGTTAATATTAGCTGAAAAGCCTAGTGCAAATTTGAGAAATTTGTTTTCGCAGTTATCTGCATTTGGATTTTTTTCAGGTGTACATTCCATTGATTAGTATTTAGCTGTCAGCTCTCAATGTACCAGCTTGCAATTAGAATATAATTAGCATTCTGCAGGAGTGCTGATCTTGTTAGGTGAAGCAACTGATTAAATTTATTGGCAAGCTGCTTGAAAAGCCAACTGCCATTCAATACCAGGAAAAAAATACAAGTTTTACTTAGACATATCAATAGTAACAGATAAGCAGGTAATCCTATGTAAAAATTTACATGGTTTTATCCTTGAATCTTCAAATGTGGGTGGCATTATCATATCGGTTAGCATGTCCACCTCACGGCAAGAAGGTCCTAGGTCCGTGTTTGATTCCTTGGCTTGGGCCTTTAGGTGTGGAGTCTGCATGTTCTCCTTGCACTTGCATCGGTTTCCCCCAGGTATGTCAGTTTCCTCCCACAGCCAATAGACATGTACATTGCCCTGTGATGGTCTTGTGCGGTGTTCAGGGTGTACCCCACCTTTTCCCAGTGTTGGCCAAGATAGACTCCAGCCTCTCCAAGACCCTAGTAGGATTAATCGATTTGGCAAATTAGTGAGTGAGTAAGTGAGTCAGACTAATAGATAGGTAGCTAATACTATAAAGCAGAGGCCCCCAACCACCGGGCCGCGGACTAGTGCCGGTCCGTGGGTCAATTGGTATCGAGCCGTCACAAAAGCTGAATAAAAATATATTTTAGTAATTATCGGGGTCTGAAAGATCTTTTATTTTGAAAAACGCTCGTCTGGGGTCACCTGATGCGGTACATCAATAATAATCCCACGATCTCGCATAACGGAGGTAAATTATAAAATGCGCGATTCCACTTGCTTCACTCACACGGCTATATTTATCACTGACGGTGAAACTGCTGAAACTGATCTATATTACCTTTACTGAACTCACCCCTGTGGATCAGGGTCGTGCACCCCAAGGATAGCTAGTTTTGCCGCAGTGTCTTCCTGGTAAGGGCACATCATATCAGCTCCGTAATTAAATTTAATTATTTATCTTAATTTTATATAAAAACGGGTGTTTTTTTTATCTTTTGTAAAACGTAAGTTCCTTATTGGTTGAGCCCATCCTTTCACGTTTCTAATTAATTGTTTGTAACGTCATAAGCACATGAAGGTGTCGGGTGAATTAACGCGCATATATTTATTTGATATTCTCAGTGTGAGTGCGTGTGTGAGAGGATGAAACCGAGGATGACTGTGTGGATATTCCTTTGCCAGATCCCAGAGTAAACAGCGAGTACCAATAGTGAGACGGTTTTTCTCATCATTAATACACAATGAAAGAGAGAGTACATCACCGCTACACGAGAAAAAGAATAAAAACAAACTTATCTGGAGAGTTTCACACCAATTCAGTGAGTTTTGTACTTTTAGTTTGTTTTTGTTTTTTTTATACCGGTCCGTGAAAGCATTGTTTTACACGAAACTGGTCCGTGGAGCAAAAAAGGTTGGGGACCGCTGCTATAAAGTACATAGTTTTAGACCTGAAGGTTCTAATGCAATATTGCCATCAGTACAAACAGACTCTAGGAAGAAGTATATAAGGAGTCCACTTACAAAACCAAGTCAGGTCAGTCACTTTTTAAGAAAAATCTGATTTTTTTTTTTTATGGGCACAGAAGTGATCTTCCACAGATTCCTGCTTTCACTATACTGAAACTACTGGCCTTCCAGACATGATCCATGAGGAAATTCATTAATTTCTTTCTTAAAATTACTTGGTTTTTGAAATGCGAAGTTTTAATTTATCACATTTTGAAAGTGGAATGGAAACTTAGCATGTTTTGACAGTGTTAACATCGCTCAATGGGTGAAGGTATTTGACTCAATAACCATTCTACATGCAATGCAATGGTACAGACAACACAGCATTTGAATAGACCTGGGAATGACATCATAAATATTAGCCCATAGGTTCAAATCTCCCTTTTTGTGGTATCATTACACTTTGTTGAACTGCCCACATCACCAAACCAGAATCCAATGTCTTAACACACGTTGTTCCCATCAGACAATGAAGATTTTCTTTTAGTGTCATGAAAAATAATGCACAGTTGCTGAATAGTTAACCATTTTGCGATGGCTCAACTCCAGCGACAAAACATGTATAAAACTTCAAAAAGCAAACAATTCAGTTTTAACAATATAAAGAAATTATTTATTTGGTTAAGCAGGAGTAACATTGCTTCAGGGGTAGGGAAGCCTCCGGTTTTTATGTGAAACCAGCAGTTCAAGCTTTGTTGCAAGTTTTGTTTTGGCCTAAGCAGTCACTTGTTTCCTCCTCGGGCTCGGTTCCGCATTCACCAGCTTCAGGATGGTCAGTTCCTGAGATGACCGAGTGCAGGAAAGAAAAGCGAGGATCACCTTCCCCAACATGTGCAAATAATAGTTTCCTGTTGTCTGCTTTTTTAGCTTCACTAATGTTGACACCAGGTACAATGTAGACGGGGTTTTGGTTGAATATATAGCCTCTGGTGTTTAGGTTGTACTGTGGATCAGCCTGAACCCTGGCTGTCTTCCCCTTTGTGAGAATGAACCTTATGCTTTCCTGGTTTTTTATAGAAAGTGATTTTTTCAGCCTTTTTTCAGGACAATCCTTGAAGTCTAGAACATGCCAATCCTCTCCAGCCATCTGCACTGTGACCTGCTCTTTTAACACTTCCAGGTACTCTTCGTGACTGTAGATCCGCTCTTTCCTCCTAAGTGTTTTCTTCAGGACTCCAAACACTATCACATGGGAGAAATTAGTGACCAAGACTGGGAACAGATATTCCACTCATTGAACTTGCAAGAGAGCATACGTTGACAAGCCATGAAAATGAATGCTGAGTTCTTGGTCTGTACCACCACATAACATCAGAAAGCAGACGTACAGTATCCACATTTTCCAGGTTGGACTTCTTCAGCACATGAAACACTGCACTGGCACAGGCTGAGCTGTTCTTTTGAGAAGTCATTTTATAAAGTGTAAATAAACACATTCTGTGGCGATAAGAGTCCCGTCATCCCTGTTTTCTACCATTGAGAAGTTGTAGACATACAGCTATCTTCTGTTGTAATGCAATCTGGTCCGGGACTTTCAGCCTTCAAAGTCTTCAGTCTTTCTCTTTTCTCATTCAGGAGATCGTAGAATGCTTAACTCTCAGTTTGTGAATTCACAGTTCAACAATAAGCTTCTGCTTTCTCAGAGGGTCCTTTTCTAAATTTATTTGTTTTTTTATCCTCTGGAACATTAAGCAGGCATCCATTTTGGGTGAGCCAAATCCAATACGGAAATCTCTTTTGAAGATTCTTCTGAAGAATTCATATTTCACAGGTTTGTCTCCATTCTGAGTTGTGTACATTTTCCACAAAGTTTTTGTGGGCGTCTCTGTCATCCAAGGCAAGGTAAAGTTTCTTTGTTTTTGTGCAATTGTAATGACCTTCCCTCCAATGGAGATGACTGAAGAAGTTGTGGACTACCTTTCTCTTAGGACCATACTGAACCCTCCTCCTGTCACCACTTCTATTTTCAGTGGGGCGGCCATCTTTCTGAGGACAACGTCTCACCCCAGACTCAATGTTTTAAGGAAAAAATCCTTGTAGACCTGTACCACTTCTTTGGATTTTTTCTTGACAAAGAACGAGGATTCACAGGATCTCCTTGTTGTTGAACACTTTAACACAGCCTTTTGAGTATGGTGACGGTTCGCTCGCACTGCTGGTTTGGGCCCATGTCTGTAAAAATAAAGAACATATGATAGGTGTAGTGCAAATTAAGTTGATGGGTAATCGTTTTACGTCACTGCACTTTAAGGATTATTCTTTTCAAAATTCTTGATCAACATTGACTTTCATGGTTAAAAAGAAGTCGATTACTGACTGAATACAACTCTCACTAAACTAAAATCACAGTAAAGTAAATAATGACAAGTTCATAAATGTTTAAAAACGTCTAACCAAACCCTGTCTGACAGCAAAATTTGACAGAGGCTTTCCACAATAGAGGAACCGATGTCTTAAAATGAAAAATCTAAATAGAAGATCTCGAGTTCTAGACAAAAAAAAAAGCATATTCACATTAAAATACTGGTTGAAAATGTTATTTTAAAATCTTCAAAAGGTACAGAGTCTTGATCTATTCACAATGGTACAATAGAACCCTATCTGATGAACTGATTTTCACAATGGGCAAGAGCTCAGCATGCTTGTGTAATCTATAATTGTGGCTTTAGCATTAAAAATGCATTTTAAGGCAGGCAAGGATATAATTCAAATTAAGAATAGTGTTCCTTACCTTTCCAGCTGGAGGAACTTCCTTTCTGAACCTTTACAAGGAGATCTCTTAGCATTTTTCATGATTAAAATGAAACTTGAGTCTGCATCTGCCGTCTTGAGTGAGAGAAAACAAAAGCTGAACAGGCAATAAAAGCTCGACTGTGATTGGCTCCTTTTGCAAATGTGAAGAAGATATCTTGTTTTCCTATTGGCTGATGACTTAGTTTAATTTGAAAGAGTTTGCCCATGTGACTTAGCAGGTTTTCACAGTTTTGCTTCTTCTGCTACAATTTCTAACACAAGTTGGTACGTTTTGAAAGTTTAGCCATCAGTAGAACATGTGCAAGTGCCTGAAAAAAGGCGAAGGGAAATAACTCAATTTTATTTATTTATTTATTTAATTTTAATTAACTTTTTTTTTTTTTTTTTTTTACAAAACTTGACTTGGCAGGTATTGCAAGTGGACTTCTCATATAATGGCAGTCTTCGACAGAAGCTTTACTTTTCCTTTTGTGTATACCCTGTCATAGAAAAAGAGACCACAATGTATCTGTGGCAGTTATTTATCATTTTACCAATTCACCCCTTTCTTTTTATTACTAACAAAGTCCACATCGAGCTGAACAGGTATACGCTTTGAGACTTGAGAGGGTGACCTGATCTGACTCACCACTATTCCAGCTGGAACAATTTATCAGTAAAGAGCAGTCCAACTGATTTTTCAAGTCCAGCACTGTGTGACTCAGCCTGTGACGGCATTCAGTAACTTGGATTTAATTTTTTTTTTAATCACAGTTCCTTGAATTGTTCCATCTTCCCAATGCCATCTTGTTATATTTTTTGAGGAAACATATTTATTGTAGATGGAAGGTTCTGTTTAATCACATTGTTTTCTTCTTTTGTAATAGAAATGTAGGCCACAATCAATACAGTTAAACCATCTGATCACGTTCTGGAGAATCTAGCTTAGTTATCTAGCTAAGTTATTACATTCCATTTTTTTCAATCTTCACAAAAAAATGCTGCCAAACTCACATGTCTATCTAGTATACCTCATGTGCCAGGGCAAGTGGTATAGAGGTCAAGGACAACAAATATCTCACTTCCTCCAGGCGCTTACTGAAACATAACTTTGATGCCAGATCCCTACAGCGTTGATTCGCGTGGCCACCCTGCCCCTGGTCTGACACACAAACCTGGCATGAGTCATGACTATTTGACAAAACAAAATGAAAAAAATAAAATAAAATAAAATCCCATTTTCCTCATACCTGCCCCATTTGAGATGGCAGTCATACTCTCCACAGAGTGAAATGAAGAATTGTGGTGTAGAGTGATAGAAGAGCTGCACAAAAATTGAGCAGTGGCCCAGATTCCTTGTTGTCAGATATAAAATCATTTATATCCCTAGAACTGCTGAAGGTAATGATAATTCTTCTTCAGTTTTTACAAATAGTGCAGTCTACATTAATGCCCTAACACATTATAATTTCTACAGTAAAGGCTAATTCACAAAGATATATGATGATGCTCAATATAAATGCTCAATATAAAAAAATAGTAATCATATATAATGACTACAATAATATTCATTCATTTCTAAGTTGCTTATTCCAATGTAGGGTCGTGGGGAGGCTGGCGCCCATCTCATCCGACTCTGGGCAAGGGTGGGGTACACTCTGAACAGCTCGCCAGGTCATCACAGTGCAACCCACATACATCCATTCACAGTGACACTCATACCCAGGGGTGATGTGTAACAGCTTACTGTCCATGTTTTTGAAGTGTGGGAGGAAACCGGGGTACCTGGAGGAAACCCATACAAGCACGAGGAGAACATGCAAACTCCACATAAAAACCCAGGCCTTCTCGCTGTGAGGTAAGCATGCTAACCACTGACCCAGTAAATAAATGATTGAATGGATGATTTCTCTGCAACATGACCAATTGTGTATCGGTAAAATAAAGAAGATAAAAGACAGCTTGGTGAAGGGAACAACCGTTTATAACTGCTAGAACGTCAGTAATAATAAGAACGAACCTAATTTGCAGATGTTACACAAATGTAAAATGTAAATACAGATAAAAAGTGAACATAATCCTTTAAAAGGGTGTAATCACTACCATGCTGTAGTACAGGAAGAATAAAAGAAATCAGGATTTAATTTTAAGGAAAACTAATCAATTATGTTCAATCATGAATTATATGCCTATAAGAGAATATTATGTGTTTTAGACCTTAAATGTCTTCTGCCAGGTGTTGTATAGCAATATAAAGATCTATCCAAAAGACACTATCCAGAGACACATGGGTAAGGTAAGTCTGTGGACTTTTACACCCGAGCCCAGTGCCTCATCAGTGCCAGTGCTTATCAGTTTCTGTAGTGTGAAGCGACCAGGAGTTCAACTCCTCCTGGATGGGACGCTAGTCCATCGCAGGTTACCTTCCCAGTATTTTTTACTGGTACCCATTTATACTGCTGGGTGAACAGAGGCACACTTGTGGTTAAGACCTTGCCCAGGGGTCTTAGCATGGTGGAGGTCTCGCAGAGATTCGAACCCACGACCGCCTGATCATAAGCCCAGCACTCTAACCACTACACCACCAGCCCCACAATCCAGAGACACAAAGCTTAGATTAATTACAGTATTTTCTGTTTGGCCTGTCAAATATAAAAGTTTAAGCTAGAGACTTTTTAAACATAATTTGGAAAGTTTGCAATACGATGCAATACAAATGCATAGTGCATAAAAAAATCAAATAAAGGCTGTACAAATCAAATAAATGCTCGCGCACAACATTTCTCACCCACTGCAGCACAAATCTGATGCAGTTTTTTTTTCTTCCGCCCGCTGGCATACACAGCTGATTACTTCCCGTCCATATGTAACTCCATCCTCCTTAAAAGGAGCACTCAGACTCCAGCTATTTTAGCATTTGAACCATCTTGTCCTGTTTTCAATCATGAAAGCAAATGTTCTCAACGAGTGCTGAATTCGGAACTAGCTTAATGACAAACAGTTCTTCAGTTGATAAGAGGACAGACAAAAGAGCCGGAGAAGTAGCTGAGTAATTCACAATCATAATAGCAATAATAATAATAATAATAATAAGAAGAAGAAGAAGAAGAAGAAGAAGAAGAATTGTGATGATAATACTACTACTACTAATAATAATAATAATTATTATTATTATTAGTATACAAAAGAATAAAACAACAATAATGATAATATTAATAATAATCATCATCATCATCATCATCATGTTGGCATGGTGGTTAGCACATCCGCCTCACAGATAGAAGATTCTGGGTCCAGGTCCTGGGCTCAGGCTTTTCTCTGTGGAGTGTGCATGTTCTCCCCGTGCTTGTGTGGGTTTCCTTTGGGTAATCTGGTTTCTTCCCACAGTCCAAAGACATATATTAGGCAACTGTGAGGTGACGTCACGATTTCCCATGATCCCTTCCCCGTCAGGCACAGAAAGAGCTTGGCAGTGCATAAGCTACTGTGAAAATGGTCATTCGGTCTGGTTTTTTAACAATGCCAGAGACGTGTTGTGCCGTGTGCTGCATTAAAAGGCGTGATGGGTTTTCCAGTATTTCCTTCT